>PVKH010024069.1:0-13741 GCA_004027955.1 Chaetophractus vellerosus
CTGGAGTGTGTATGTGGGGGGTTGGGCTAAGTGGGAAGTGCCTGGGCATGGAGGGAGGGGTATAGTTGCTGAAAGGTTCTGTGGACCCTTACTAAAGACTTTGAACATTATTCTGAGTAAAATGATGCTGCTTCTTGGCTCCTGGACAACTCCCTGTGGGTCTGTATGCTTACTGAGGTTGATCAAGGAGGCCCCTGAGGTGCTAAGGTCATCCTGGTTACACTACTAATTCAGAAAACCCTGAAAGGCCCAGCACATGCCCAAATGGCTGCAGGGTAGTTATCTTGACTATAACTTTGGTGTTTCCAAAGGGTTAAGTTGTGAGGGGGCGTGCTAAAATGTTAGTTGTATAAAGTAGTTTATATCTCATTTTGATAACCCTGTTTCTGTTTAAATGTTTATTGTAAGTTGTTTAAAGGGAATACTAGAATTTCTATAAAAGTTTACAATATAGACTGAAATATGTATAATTCCAAGTTGTAAAAATTGTTGGTGGGCCAAGATGTTTATTAACTCTCCTTAGGAGAGTGAGATGGGATAGATTTATATATGTATATATAAATTTTGATGCATTAATGAATATATGTGAATTAAATATGACTGTTAAAGATGGGAAGGTAATTTTGAAGATAACCAAATTATTGAAGTAAGGGACTACTCCTTCAGTTTCTGAGCAAAGAAATAGTTCTCTGAACTTTATCTCAGTCATCTACTTCAATACTCTCCACTTAGTAGGTGATTAATAAATACTTACTGAGCGATAATGGGAGAGTCTTCATTTTAGTGGAAGATTTGGATTCTCAGGTTTCTTATCTTCAAGGACTTTTGGAGTGTCCTTGAATACAGTGTCTATGAAATGGCTTAGAACTTTGATCTTAGAGATTTGGGAAATAAATAACCTGGATTTACTAGAAAAGTGACCCATACGTCCAGGAAACAGCATGGATTTGGAACCTGATCCTAGAAAAATACATTAACCCATCAAACAGCTCACACCCACATTTGATGCTCAGGCACAGTTCTTCTGTTATCCTTTGTGGTGGTCAGATGAGCTGCCTATGCCTTCCCTGACTCTGGGTTTCTGTTTCAATTTTGAGGGGAGTTACAGGCTTTCAGTGCTGCTCTACCACCTCTCTGGTTCAATCCCCATTGTCTTTCACCTAAATTATTGCAAGGGCCTCCTAATTGGTCCCCCTGCTTCGACCCTGCCCCTGGAGTCTATTCTCTGTGTGGTTGCCATTGCATAACTCTGCCCTAAGTGCCTCTAATGGATTCCCAGTTCACTCTTAGAAAAAGCTAAAGTCTTTACAGTAGCCTGCCCCCCTCTCCAACCCTAAGCTCATCTCCTGTCATGTACCCACTTACGCACTCCATTCCAGTCATGGTGGAGTTGGTCCTCAGGAACGCCAACCCCGTCCAACCCCAGGGCCTTTGCATTTGCTCTTTCCTTTCCTTAGAACACTCTTCCCCCATTATCTGTATGGCCTGCTCCCCTTCAGTTCATTCAATTTGTTACTCAAATGTCATTTTATCAGATGCGCTGACCATCCCCTATAAAATAACAACTTCTGCCACCCAGTACTCGCTGTCCTCCTTACTCTAATTTTTCCCCATAGTACTTTTATACTTATCAACACCTGACAGATATTATACATGTATACATTTTCAATTTGTCCTCCCTGACTAGAATGAAAATTACATGAGGGCAAGGACCTTATTTTGTTTACTGCTTATCCCTAGTGCTTAAAACAGTGCTTGGTACACAGTAGGGACTAAATAGATATTTATTCATTGAAAAATGAATGAGTGAAGCTGCATTGGTGTTTTTTTTTTTTTTTTGGAAGAGGTAAGATATAAATAAGATAAAATGAATTCTTTGTTGCTCGCTGTTGCCTCATTTTTCCATCTGAGCATCTCAATAAGAACTATTTAAATAATGTCTGTGAAGTGCTTTGGATTTCCTGGAGAACTGAATGTTCTAAGCAAAAACAAAATGTGGAGTTTTTTCAGACATATATAATCTTTGATTTTAGACTTTTAAGTATGGATGAAAATATGTCTATGACATTTTCATTTTTAAAGGTAAGAAAGAGTTCAGGTATTAACTCCTGTCATTACGAAGAATTCCTGTTCTTGTCTCAAAACATAATTGTGTGGGGGACAATTTGTATAGATATAGAGACTATTCATTAATGTAAAAAAGTAAAGTTGCCAGGTATATTTAGTTAATTAAATCTGTGTGAATGTTCCCTGTTCATTTATGTCATAAAACCATATTATGATAAATGTTTAGTTCTAAGTTAGTTCTAGTTGTGATATACAGAGTATGAGGTGTTAAAAATGGAAAATAATGAAGGTGCTATCTGTTAGGTCTTATGAGATTTCTATTTGATGATAAAACTTTTACAAACCATTTCTATTTATGTCACAGATTAGGTTATGCAAGAATCTCTCATGCTGAACTGAGTGACTCTGAAATTCAGATGGCCAAATTTAGGATCCCTGATGACCCCATCAATTATAAAGACAACCAGAAAATGGTCAGAGACTACAGGGAAGTTCCTGAGAAAATTCATTTCAATCCCAGGTGAGTGAGATCCTTTATGTTGTAGATTATGAGACAGAAAATTCATTTCAATCCCAGGTGAGTGAGATCCTTTATGATGTAGATTATGTTGTAGATTATGAGATCCCCTCTAGGGAATCCAAATATTACTTCAAAATGAGCTACAAATTGTATTGGTTCTAGAGGATCATTCCTGATAAGGTATCTCATAGTAAAGATTATAAAATCCTGCGTAGGTTGAAGGTATGGTGGCTGCTTTCTGAGATAGAGAAAACGCTTTATTCCCAATGTCAGGTAAAAAAGATTACATTATCACCATTGTCATCATCAATACCATCATGATAGCTAATATTTTCTTTTTAGTTTAAAAAAATGTTTTGTTTTGAAATAATTTAAAACTTACAGGAAAGTTGCAAACATAATACAAAGAACTCCCATATACTCCCTACCCAGATACCCAGATTTACCAACTTTTAACATTTTGCCATTTTTTTCCTTCCTTCCTTCCCTTCTTCCTTCCTTCCTCCTTTCCTTCCTTCCTCCTTTCCTTCCTTCCTCCCTCCATCCCTCCCTTCCTTCCTTCCTCCCTCCCCCTCTCTCCCTCCCTTTCTTTCTCTCTCTTTTTCTTTCTCTCTCCCTCCCTTTCTTTCTCTCTCTTTTTCTTTCCTTTCTTCTTTTTTCTCACTTCTTCCTCCCTCTCTCCCTTCCTTTTTTCTTTCCTTCCTTTTCCTCTTATCATCTATCATCTGTCCATCTATAATTTTCTAAACCTTTGAGAGTAGGATGCATACATCATTCTCCTTTGCCGTTTAATACTTCCATGTATTTTTTTAAAGAACAAGGATATTGACTTATGTAATCATATTAATTGCTATTATCAAATTCCAGAGATTTAACATCAATATAAAGCATACAATATGTATTCCAATTTTTAATTGTCCCAGTAATGTCCTTTTGGGCATTTTCTCCTCCATTATTAGATACAGTCCAGGATCATACATTACATTTAATTATCATTGTCTCTTTAGTCTCTCTCTCTCTCTCTCGCCTTAAATTGTGGTGACATGTATACAATATAAAACTTCCCATCTCAGCCACTCCCATTGCTAATTGAATGCTGTAGGGTCCCAGAACCTGTTCTAGCTGCTTTGTGTGTTATCTCAGTTAGTCCTCGTTGGCTTGGTACTCTTTTATCCCAAGTTTATAAGAGAAACTTAGGCTGAGGAATGTGAAGTAACTTTACTAGGGTTGCATGGCTACTCAGTGACAGAGCGAGTAAGTGGGAAGGAAGAGCGTTAGCATTGTTGGGTTGCCGTGATTCTCAACTCTGGCTGCACTTCAGATTCACCTGAAGAGCTTACATCACGAGCTCTTGGGGTGGCCCCTGGGTTTGGGGATTTAAAAAAACTTTCCAGTTTATTCTGATGTGCCATTAGGATTGAGAATGACAGGAATCATGTTACTCCACCTGTGGAGAGTGAGTAATTCATCCACATTCCAGATATTCTATCATGTGAAATATATTGAATTTACTTTAGTTTTTAGTGAAGGTTATCTGAGAAAGATTTTTGTAGCAGAACATATGATTTGGATTCTCTTTTCTACCCCTGTAACCAAATAATGAGAGGAAACGTCTTCATAAAACCAAACATAGATCATTTCACATACACTATTTTATTATTTGATATTTCTAACACTTTTACCAGCTAGTAGCTGTAGAAATTTCTCAGACCTCACTTTGTTGGGGGGGTGGGGTGAGTACATTTCTCCATTCTCTTTTTCTTCATTGTCCTCCTTACAACAAGAAGAAACTATACTGAAGTATAGGCAATTAACATGAGGAGACCTGTGCCCAAACCCTGATTTTCCTCCATGGCTGTGTTTTATCTTCCCTCTGTACAGGTAACGTGGCTGTGAAGAGCATGGGCTCTGTGCTCGAGCTGCTGGGTCAAATCTTCACTCTTGATATTTAACAGCTAGGTAACTGTGGGCAACTTGCTTAACCTCTCAAAGTCTCAAGTCCCTCATCTATAAAATAGGAAAAATGTAGTGCCTCCCTTCTTGGGTTATTTGAGGTTTTAATGACATAAAGTTTTTAGAATAGTACATAGTGAATGCTCATTGTTGTTGTTTTTTTTTTTTTTGCAAATTTTCGTAGTAGATTTGCAATAGCCCAAAAACTGTAAATAATCCAAATGTCCACAGACCAATGATAAACAAATAGTGCTATATCCAAAGAACAGAATACTACACAATAAAAAACAATGAGCTACTCATGTAAGCATCATTAATGAATCCTACAAGAATTATGTAGCATGAAGGAAACCATAAGAAAAAAAAATTAAACACTTTATGATTGATTGCAATCACAGGAACTTACAGAAAACGCAAAATAGACTATTGTAGAGAAAAGGCCTAGGAGATAAGAGAGATACTATAATGGGAGTGAGTTACATATTTGGGTGACAGACATCTTCATTATCAACCACTGAGCTATATCCACACCCCAGTGAGAGTTAGTTTTTTTTGTTTGTTTGTTTCTTGGCAGTACCAGGGATCAAACCTGGGACCCTGTACATGTTAGCCAGTTGTAGCCATTGCCACAAAAGTACTTGTAATAATAACAGTTGAAATAAAATGGAAAGTTTCCTCTCCTCTTGCCAATTGAGGTGACTTCTTAAATGGAAGATAGAAGAACTTCAGAGCCTTTACTCCAAGCTAGAAGCAGTGACAACTAGTAAGTC
The DNA here is from genome assembly GCA_004027955.1 of Chaetophractus vellerosus. Taxonomy (NCBI): domain Eukaryota; kingdom Metazoa; phylum Chordata; class Mammalia; order Cingulata; family Chlamyphoridae; genus Chaetophractus; species Chaetophractus vellerosus. The sequence goes on from PVKH010024069.1 coordinate 5,311, forward strand.
AAATTTGTTCTAACAGTCATACAAGATCTGGGGAGAAAAGACTGCTGTTTCCTTATTCTTCATGTACCAAGAGTGTGGAGAAGTCCAAATAAAATATTTTTGGCAAATCACAATTGCAGATTGACCTCAGCCAACTCTAAGGGGAGCTAGATCTGCTTTCAGTTTAATTGTGAAAATAACAGAAGCTTAACTAGAAGGCTGTTTTAATTTAAAGTTTCCCTATTTTAGAAGATACAGGATCCGATGTAGCTCAAGTGGTTGAGCACCTGCTTCTCATGTACAAGGTCCTGTGTTCAATCCCCAGTACCTCCTGAAAAAAACATAATACACACACACACACACACACACACACATATATACACACATAACTACATACATATAAGAGTTTATAAAATAGAAATTGGCAAAGAAACTACATTTGCCAAAAATCCCATCTCTTTTAACTCCTTGATGCAGCAAGTATTTATTGAGCACCACAGTGTCAACACAGTGCTAGGCCTTGTGCTAGGTACTGAGAACAGAGTGGTGAGAATGACAAAATCTGTCCTTTTGTAACTTATGTTCTAGTGGGGCGATAAGCAATTCAGAGTTACCACTGGTAATATTTAAGTATATCTTTGCTTTATATAAGCATATTTATCTGTATATCACATAATTACTCCAACTTTGTAAATGTATGACATATATATGCATATATATACACACACACAGATGTGTACATGTGAGTTGTGTGTTCACTATATTTGTTAATTTGATTTTTTCACCCAAATGGTATATTATGAAATTCCTCCCATAATAAAATATTATTCTTAAATAATTTTAATGGTTGCATAATATTCCATTGTTTGGATATACCAAAATTTAGCTAAGTTAGTTGTTTTTGCACATTTATTCTTTCACTGTTATAAAAACTCTTCTAGTGACTCCTCCTTATTAAATCTTTGGACATATCTATGATTATTTCCTTAGGATCCTGTTCTAGATGTGGAATAACAAGGTCAAAGGTTATGCACAATTTAATATTCCTTAGCATTATTTACGTTTTGAGGTGACAAAGTAAACAGATCTCCCATTTCCTACACTAAGGTTATTTGGATAGATGTTTGGATTTTGTAATTGCTGTTGATGAAAAGGAAAGCAGCTGTCTCATTTGTTCAGGTCTTAGCTTGCTTTCCAGGGCCTTTTGTGTTTCCTCATACAAAAGTTATATAATAAATTAGCTATAGCATTATTAGAACTATATAACTAATTAGTTTATTCCTCAACAAAGTAAATAATCTGTAGCACGTGAGCACACGTCAAGATTTAGAAGTGCCCAAACCGATTTTTATATATCTACAAATGTAACATGAACTACATTTCAGGTTTCATGTCCTCTTCATCTATGAAATAGATAGTATTCAAACTGAGAACTAGAAAGAAAATCCAGATTTATTTTCCAGCAATGTCATCAACCAACCATTCTTAAATAGGTGTGTTTTTGGAATGATCCATAGCTACAAAAGTGGACTTTGGAGATTGAAACCTTAGTTTGCCTTTCCCATATGCATGAATCCCTTTTTATTTCTTCATTTACTGTTTTATAAATTGATCACATCTCTCCTGGTTTTATGATAAGTAAAACTGCGATGGATTATGTTTGAAATGTAATATAACATATCTTTCGAAATGCTTTTCATATATCAATTACTTTTCTTTTTAGATTTGGATCCTACAAAGAAGGACACAATTATGGGAACAACCATCATTTTCATATGAATACTCCTAAGTACTTTATATGAACTATTTAAAGCAAGAAGTCATTGACTGGGAAAGTCTAAGAAAAAAAGTATGTAAGATAAAAGGAAGAAATTAAAGATGGTGGGAAAATACACATGAAGAACTGAGTTTCTGAGAAATATGGTATCTGTGCAGTGGAAAGTCCATCAATTCATAAAATGTTGCTTAATAAAAACATTTCTCCCAATTGTTTTTCTTAAATTTTGTATAAAATGGAATGGGAGGTAATATAAGAACGTTTTATTATTAGACACAAAAATAAGAAAAAATGTCTTAGCTTTTTAATGCTTAGAAAAAGGAAATTGATTTATTGATGAGCTGGAAGTTCTGCACAAAAACTAGCAGCCTTAAATCCCTCTTTGGACAAGGCAGGGAAAACTTAGCAAGATTAAGTCTAATTGTTAGAAGAATTAGGTGTATCAGCAGCAGCATCCCCATCGCCATCCTTCCCTGAGCCATGATGTAATTATGTCATGATCCGCTGCTTGCATCACTTCACTGAAATACGTGACACACCATGCTGATGCCCCCAGTCAGTCAGGCTGCCAGGCTCTGAGAGAACATGACTCAGCACACAGAGGGGGCTCACGGAGTGAATTTTCTTCCCTAGAACCAAACAAGAAGGTGATGGGGAAGATTCAGCCCAACAGCACCATCTCCACACGGAACAGTGATTTGAATGTTGGTTGTTTTAGACTACTAGGCTGCTGAATGCAATATACCAGAACTAGGTTGGCTTTTACAATGGGGATTTATTTGTTTACAAGCTTACAGTTCTGAGGCTGAGAACAAGGTCTAAATCAAGGAGTCATCAGGTGATGCTTTCTCCCTGAAGACCAGCTGCTGGTGATCATGCACTCCTCTGTCACATGGCAAGGCACATGGCAGCATCTGCTGGTCTCTCCCTTCACTTCTGGGTTTCATTCCTTCACTTCTTGCTTCTGTGGCTTGCTTTCTCTTTGTCTGAATTTCATTCTCTTATAAAGGACTTCAGTAAAAGGATTAAGACCCACCCTGGGCCATGCCTTAACTGAAGTAACCTAATCAAAAGGCCCTACTTACAATAGGTTTACATCCACAGGAATGGATTAGCTTTAAGAACATAGTTTTTGGAGGTACGTAAAGCTTCAAATCATGACATTGGTCATACAGACACATATGGTCTCAGAACTGAATGGCCCAAATGTTGTTTTACCTTTTGGGGCAAGGATAGGAATTAAAAGAGAAACAATCTTCAAAGATTTCATATCACAATCTAAGGGAGCTCTTTGGATCTATTTTTTTAAAAGGTATTGAACACATGGCTATATGCAAAATACTGTTCCTATGGTGGTTTTCAGAATATATCCAAACATGATTTGGCACTTCACAAGGTGGAGCCTAATTCACCTCTCTTCATATGTAGATTGGATTTAGTGGTGACTTACTTCCAATGAAGAGAATAAAGTGAAAGAGATGGCATGCAACTTACACAGTTTTATGTTTTAAAAGATAACATGGGGGAAGTGGATGTGGCTGAAGCAACTGGGCTCCCGTCTACCATATGGGAGGTCCAGGGTTCGATTCCCAGGGCCTCCTGGTGAACAGCAAGCTGCCCTGTGCAGTGAGCTGGCCCACACGGAGAGCTGGCCCATGCAGAGTGCTGGCCCACGTAAAGTGTTGGCCCATGCAGGAGTGCTGGCCCGCACAGAGTGTTGGCCCACATGCAGAGCTGGTGCAGCAAGATGACACAACAAAAAGACAACACAGAAGAGAGACAATGAGAGAGCAGACCAAGCTGCTGAGGTGGCACAAGAGATTGAGCAGCCTCTCTCCACTCCAGAAGGTCCCGGGATCGGTTCCTGGTGCCTCCTGGGGAGAAGCAAGCAGATGCAAGAACACACAGCAAGCCCAAAACAGTGTGGGGAGGGGATAAATAAATAAATAAAATCTTTAAAATAAATAAGTAAAAGATATCATGGCTTCCTTCTGGGGTCTCACTCTCTTGGATCTGAGAGAAGCCAGCTTCCATGTTTGGGGCACCCCTATGTAGAGACCTTTGTGGTGAGGAACTGGAGTGTCCTGCCAGTAGCTGTGTGAGTGAGCCATCTTGGACATGGAATCCAGCCCCAGCTGGCTTCAGATGATTTCAGCCCCAGCTGACATCTTGTCTGCAACTTCCTAAGAGACCCTGAGCCATAACCATCTAGTTAAACTGCTCCCAAATTCACAACCCATGGCAACCATGAGATAACTGTTTGTTGTTTTAAGCTGTTGCTCCATGTATTGGGAGAATTTGTTGTGCATCAATAGGTAGCTAATATAGCCCTTGAACCTATTTATGTTAGGGGAAGTTTGAGAACCTGGTAACAACAAACATTTATTTAGTGCTTGGTATATCACTAGTACTATGCTAGGCACTTGGTGGTGGTGATAGATGTCACTCATGTGAAGAAGACATTGTCTTTTTCTCTGGATCCTAAGCACCAAGTTTGGGATTCAGAAAGACACAAAACAGCTTGGATAGCAACTACTGAATTTTGACTCTCAACTGAGTCAGGAGCTTTACCAGAATTATCTGCCGTTGGAGCAATGCTAAAACGTTTTGTAACCCAGATGTCAACTGGAGTCTCTTTACCTTTCAGCTTTGAATAAGATGGACAGGGCTCCAATTCCACTCCCTCTGGAAGACAGTATCCTCCCCAAGATTTTCTGTGAATTGCAAGAAGTAAAGTGCCAAGACTCACATACATAGGGTCACCCCTCTAGCTGATCTCTTCCCATTGTCGTGTTGCAAGATGGTCTGACTATTGCATTTCTGACATCTGGATTATGCTACAGTGCAAGGTAAATGCAAGAGGAGAATGCATTTAATGCCCCTAGCCAGTGCCTGCCTCTAAGCAAATGCTCAGTATTTCCCAAAGTTCTGTGGAGGGCGATCTTCACAGACAGCAAGTGCTGCTTCTGTTCTACACCCAGAAAACCCAAACACAGAACTCAATTCCTTCCTTGACTTCCACAAAACAAACAAAACAAAACATTCTCACCATATGCTGTAGTGGGTAGCATATTTTACCAAAGGTTTGGAAAGACAGAAGGGTGTTTACATTATAGAAACTCAAAACATCTTCAAATAGAATAAATAGCTTCAGATTTTAGAAATATTTTGTCCCCTCCACACCATGTAGTTCATCAATTATCCTCTTATTTTCTCTGGTTTCTCATCTCTCCCCAATTTCTGTTCATTTCTAATGCAAGTCAGATTAAGTTTCTATTTTTCTTACTCTCATGCTTAGCATGCTATCAGGACCTACCACAAATGTCTAATCCAAGTGGGAGATTTCAATACTTCTCTCCCAATATATGACAGAATAAGCAGAAAGTTTGAACGCAATTAAACTTAACCTAATTGACACATGTAGAACTGTGCCCCAAGTAACTGCAAATTACTCATTCTTTTCAAGTACGAATGGACCATTTACTACAACTGACCATATGCTGGGCCAAACACCAAGACGCAACTAATGTCACGTCAAAACATTCAATTAATGCAGAGAATATTCCCTGACAACAGTGAAACTAAGCTAGAAACAACTGAAAGATAATGAGAAATCCCCAAATATTTCAAAATTGAACAATAAACTTCTAAGTAATCCATGGGTCAAAGAGGCAATCGCAATGGAAATCAGAAAATATTTTGAACTAAATTATAATGAAAATATGGAATAACAAAATCTGTGGATCGCAGTTCTGTGCACAGAAAAAAATGTATAGCCTTAAATGCAGGGTTTGGAAAAGAATTAAGACTGAAAAACTGATATCTGAGTTTCCATCAGAAGAAACTTGAAAGAGAACAGAAAATCAAACCCAAAAGAAATTAGAGTAAAGGAAATAAAGATAAGAGCAGAAATTAATGATATGGAAAACAAACATACTAGAGAATCAACACTTGGTTCCTTTAGAAAGACTAATAAAATTGAAAACTCTTTGGCAAGATCAAAAAAGAGAGAGAGAAGGCAAAAATAACCAACTTCAGGAAAGAAAAAATGATCTTATAAGCATTATAAAGAAAACAAGAGGATAATATGAACAATTAATTTGCCTTAAAAAACATAACTGACCACAAGGGATACAAAAAGAAATAGGAAATATATTCAAGAAATTGAATTCGTAATTTAAAAACAGACAAACACAAAACTTCTGAGCCATACCATCAAGGAAGGTCAGGGGCAACATGAGTTAAAGTCTACCCTCATGGACAGCTTATGCCTGTAGCTTTTGACTTGTCCTTACCCTCTCACCCTCTTTATATCCATTTTCCCTTCCCTAGATCTTGCCTTGTGGGCTTGAAGCTCCAGCATCAGACCTGAAAATAATAGTTTTACTAGGCTGCCTAATCAGCTTCCACAACTGCGTAAGATCAAATCTCTGTAACAAATCTCTATATATAGTCTAGTGGTTCTGCTTCTGATTGAATCTTGACTGATAAAACTTCCTTACAAAGAAAATTCCAGGCCTGAGTAGTTTTCCAGTGAATTACACTAAATATTTAAGGAAGAAATAACACCAATCTTACAGATGCTTTTTCAGAGAAGAGAAAAGGGGAAAACCTCCCAACTTGTATGAAGTCAGCATAACTTTAATATCACAATTGAAAAGAAAGTTAAAAGAAAGGAAAATTATATAATATTGCATAGATGCAAAATTCCTAACTAAATGTTAACAAATATTATCCAGCATTGTTAAAAATGTGATACATTTTGACCAAGTTAGAGAGTTATACCAGGAATGCAAGGTCAGTTTAACACTTGAAAATCAACCAATATATTCTCCATTTCAACAATATGTATTTTTAAAATTTGACAAAACTCAATATTCATTTATGATTTTCTAAAAGATCTTAGCAAACTACAAATAGAAGAAAACTTTTTTAATCTAATAAAGCATATATACAAAATCTTATGGCAAATATAATGGCAAATTAATGAATGTTTTCCCCCTCATTTTTTAAAAAAGATGTATTTTATTTATTTCTCCCCACCCCCTAATTGTTGTTGTTTGCATTTGCTGTGTCTGTTCATTATGTGCTTGTATTCCTTTTTTAGGAGGCACCGGGAACTGAACCTGGGACCTCCTGCATGGAAGGGAGGTGCCTAATCACTCGAACCACCTCTGCTCCCTGCTTTGTTGTGTCATTCATTATGTTTTTCCACCTTGTGTCTCTTGTTGCATCATCTTGTTGCATCAACTTGCTGTCTTGCTCGTCTTCTCTAGAAGGCACCAGGCACCGAACCGGGACCTCACATGTGTGGTTGGCAGGAGCTCAATTGCTTGAGCCAAATCCACTTCCTTTTTCCCCCTTATTGAAGCATGAGTCATGAATGGCTACTATTCCCACTTCTATTTGACATTATACTATAGGTCCTAGCCCATGCAATAAGGCTAGAAAAGCAAATAAAAGGATTAGAATTGAAAAGGAAGAAATAAAATTGTCATTATTTTCATACAATATGATTATTTATGTAGAAAATGCAAAATAATTTACAGATAAACTATTAGAATTACTGGAAGCAGAAATCAAGAGGAAAACACCAAAGTTAGGATGAAATGGAAGAAAATCCACATTCAAAAGAACTGCAAGCCTGCTTCATGTCATCTAAGTCATTGTTCCTTAAAATGTGGCCCAAGACCTTCCCTGGTCTTCTGGTTTCCCCTGTATTCAGGCTTCCAGCTCCCACCCATGGCTTTCGCTTTACAGGGCCTTCATTGAAAATATTAAGACTGACTCTGATTAAGTTGGCATAACTTAACTAAAAATAATTTTTTCGAAAGGTCATGTTTCAGGCCCTTGATATCGATGACTGCATATGAACCTTTATTCTTGAAATTGAAACTTAGCCTAGTAATATAGGGTGCCTAAGAATTGCCTCCTGGGTGTCTCCTTGTTGCTCAAATGTGGCCTCTCTCTAAGCCGAACTCAGCATATAAATGCAGTACCTTCCCCCCAGCATGGGACATGACTCTTGGGGATAAACCTCCCTGGTACTGAGGGATTACTACCAAGCACCAACCAGCAATGTAACTGAAAAAAGACCTTGACCAAAAAGGGGAAAAGGTAAAGACAAATGAGTTTATATTGCTGAGAGACTTCAAAGTGAGTCAGGAGGTCATTCCAGAGGTTACGCTTATGCATGTCTCAGCAGGATCTCATTGACTGCCAAAGTAGATACTACTCCAAATAGTGGGGCTCCTGAGGGCTCTGGAGACATCCAGACACTATAGTAGGGCAGATAGCTCAGGAGTTTGGTGCCTTGTCAGTGGACTCTACTTTGGAATTTATGTTCTCCAGAGTGAACAGAGTTGGACTCAGTTGTGGTTTCCCCTACCCATGGCTCTTCTGTCCTTCTATTTGAACCTACAGTTAGTACTAGAGTTGGTAGATGTACATCCAAGAGACTTAAATCTTTGGGCTGTCCATGTGCCATCTAGGCCCTGAGTCTTATTGGAGTTGTGGCACCTGCTCTCCAGCTCATTGGTCTCACCCAGAACAACTAACATGGAGGTGATGATGGACAACTACCAAACCAAGGAACCAAGAGAGTCTACAACTGCAAGCAAGAGAGTCCCATCCATCGGTCCTATGGGATCACAGCCCCCTCTCTTTTTTTTGTTT
>PVKH010024070.1:0-13709 GCA_004027955.1 Chaetophractus vellerosus
ATATAAATTTATTTATGAGAATGAAGTGAGATTGGTGGTTGTAGGGGCTTGAGGGGGTAATGCTAAGGGGTGTGGAGTCTTTCTTTTTGGAGTCATGAAATGACTGGAATTTTTGAGCTGATGACTGTGCAGCATTGTGTTTGTGCTAGATGCCGTTGAGTGTATACTTTGGATAGATCTTGTGGTGTGTGAATGTATCTCAATAAAACTGCTTAATAAATGAATGAAAGGTTGTGCAAGAATGGCCAGAGGTGGTAGCAATGTACAGCAGGGAAAGCAGAGATTGAGAGGAGAGGAATTTTCTTGTTTGTTTGTTTGTCTGGTTTTTGTTTATCATTATTATTGAAATAATGAAGATGCTTTAGTGATGGTTGAAGTGATGAACGCACAGCTATGTAATTATACTATACCATTGATTGTACACTTTGCATCAATTGTATGTTTTAATAGGTATCAATAAAATTGATTTGTTTTTTAAAAAAAGGTTAGTGAAAACAGTGCCACATTACAATAAACTTAATGAGCAGGAAAAAAAAATTGAGTTAAAAGTGTATGTAGTGGGGAAGCAGGTGAGGAAGATGTCTGAGGGGTACACGGAGTGAGGGCCTCGGCTGCAGCTTCTCTGGGTGAGCAGGATGAATCACAACTGTCTGTCCAAACCCCTCAGAGCTTTCCTTCCACCACGTGAAGTGATTAGCTTCTGCTGTGAGCTTCCTCCTGTCTCGGGCTGGGTGCCTGGCCAGGCGGCACTGGAGATTTCCTGCCCACACGGGCGATTAGGTTGTCCTTATCCTTGGGTCCCACTGCCTGGTGAAATATTAGATAACGAAGCCAGCACTTATCTTGCACATGTCTGCGCTGACAAATATGGCAGCCTTGCAGCAAAAAAAAAAAAAGGCTAACGCAGACGAGGCCTCTTCCCTGGCTGGAATAAAAATGAGCCTCTTGCCGATGGCCAAGCACGCCGTGATTTCCATAGCACCCAGACAGCCTGAGCACTTGATATCTACCTGTCTAGCCGGTACGCGAGCTTGGCTGGAGAGCGAACCGAGACTGTCACTGCTGGGGCTCGTCTCTAATGCATCAGGAACAAACCTCTTAGCGGCTCTCTTGATTCCAGCGTGAATTTATTAACTTTGGTGATAAATAACAGGGCTTCGGGGCTTTGTTTTTGAGAGGGGTCTTGTCTAAGGCTTTGATGGTGAGGTGAAGAGGAGAGAGGAAATGGGCCGTGCCTGCTGGCTGGGACTCTCAGGCTTGTTCTGCGAATACGTACCTCCTCGTTAAGGAACTAAAAAGCAAGAAGGGTCAGTCTGATGATTACTAATCTGGACAACGTAATTTCTGCCCAGATTTGATTAAGGCTTAGGACAAGCCTCTTCCAGTAGATTATCTTTCAAAAGCACATTTCCGTTTGAAGCCAGTTAGATGAATTGAAGCATTTAATTTTAGTGATGAATTTTACCAATGTAGGCATAAACTGGTGTTAAGTTATGTGGGGATTGCTGATTCCTGGTAATACATTATAGAATAATAAGCCCTGTGTTGGAAGAAAATTATCTCAACATTGAACCAGGCTGGGGGAACAGATCACATCAAGGAACAGAAAGTTAGTTATAGCTGCAGACTTATTTCCTCATAATGAACTATGTCCATCAAATCCTCACAGTCCCTCTGTTTCTGACGTGAAAGGAACCAACCAAAAATATTTTACAATGCACAAGCTGAGGGATACCTGAACAGCCGATGAATTGAAAGGGAATAAAAGTCAAATGTGTGGCAAGCTCCTTGAAGCTAAAATTGTTGTCACCTAGGAGTCGGAAAAAATGTATCCTAGTGCAAAATAGAATCTGAGCATGAGGGCTGGTAAATGAAGTCACAGGGCAATACTGGCTGTCGCGTTGTAAGGGAAGCCTCAGAGCCCTGAGACACATGAGCCTGGGACACACACGATATCTCTCCCTCTCTCCTTTCCGCTTCTCTCTCCTCTTCTTCTCTGTCTACTAATTTTTAATAAGTATCTCATTTCCTATGCATTTTTTTTACTTCTGTTATTATAAAAGAAGAAGATCATTTGATCTCAAGCCAAACAGACAATGCAAGGTAAAAAGAGAAGAAGTCAAAACATCAGCTAAGGAGAAGTATTTTTCAAACCTTGAATGTAGGGAAAATGCTTTTATGGTTCTTTTAAATGCTCTAAAACCTGAACATTTCAACTTGGAAATTTGCTTGATGGCTTTGGGTAAGAAAAGGTTTACTTTCTCAAAAATTTCTCAAACATTCGTGCACTAAACATTTGTCTGAGCAAGGTGGGAGTGAAGGGGATTTACAATTGAATGTACCATTATCCACTAGGGCTTAAATAAATGGATGCTTTTTATATCCTTTAGTATGACAGAATAAAAAAATATATGTAACAGAAACAGCCTCATGAAAATATTATGAATTTATTAGAGTAATTACTAAGGATGAAATGCTAGTTGCTTTAACTAAAATACAAGCAGGAGTATTAAAAGTGGAAAATTAGGGTTTTTTCCCCATGCATTATTTATCATTACCTCCTCTGATGCCTAAACGCGCCCCTGACCTCAGTTTTATGTTCTTGCTGTATTCAAAATGATGCAAAGAGGAACTTAATTCCCTCAACCAAATAACGTGAGGGTGGGAAAGGACCGAATGTGATTCAGAGGTGCAGTTTTCTTTTGATCATTAAGTTATGTTGACTGAGCATTCTTTTTCAAAAAATTCATTCTAATTAATTTGCCAAAAGCTCTAGATGATGCATCTAGATGCATCTAGAGAAGAAAATCAATGCTGAGTCAGAACTGAGATTGAGGAGTAAACTCAAAATACAAGACGACCCACGTGGAAAAGTTAGACCTCCATATGTAATGAGCTGTTAAACAGAGAAGCAGTTGATTTACTCTCAAGGGTAATTTGAAATAGAAAACCTCTAAAAAAAAAATCACTGAAACCTCATCAGAAAGGCGCCTAGTTAGGAACACAGGGGAAGGCTTGCCTTGTGTTGCCAAATGCTTCCCTAAGGCACTGTTCCCATGCAGCCCTGGTTTTCTCCGTGGCCCTGTTGGAAGTCAGAGTGGGACAAGACCACAATTTACAAGGATCCCTTTTGGGAAATCATTTCCCATCATATATTTTTTTGAGCGGGCCAGTTAAAGATACTATATATTTTCTCTAACACACACATGCATGCACTAAAATGCTCAAAGTCCTAATTTTCAGAGGAGTCAATCTTGAAACAGCCCAGATGCCTAAAAAATTAGGGAATGTGTTGCTGTAACATTGTACCCTAAGAAGAAAGAAATAATTGCAAGTCCAGAGTCATGGGAATGAGATGCAGAAAAATCAGACTGCCTGGGAAACAGGTCATATCAAAACAGAACAGTGCATATTCATTTTCTTCTTGAAGATTTCTCTTCTTGAAAAAACACCAATTCCCCAGGCTAGTAATTCTCAAACTTTAACATGTACCAGGATCTCCTGGGGAGCTCCATAAAACCCAGACTTCTGGGCCCCATGCCCAGAATTTCTAACACCCCAGGTCTGGGCTGAGAACTTGCATTTCTAGCACATTCCCAGGTGATGGAAGGAGCTGCTGGTCCCGGAACCTACTTTGAGAACCACTGCCTCCAGCATCACAGTGGCCTCACTCTCAGTTATTTATTGAGCAGATATTTATCGAGTACTTACCAGGGGCCAGACATTGTGCTGGAATATAAGAAACATACTGCCTTGGCCTTGCAGATAGCAACCTACCATTCAGCACCCTTTATGGAAAATCCCACTTTCACCCTCAGCCCACCTGCAGGTATGAGCTGAGAACCTATTATCCCCTAGGCCCATGCTCTATTTAATGGGGTGGGATGGGTTAAGAAAGAGGGTTAAACAATTCCAATTACTTCTGTCTTTCCTCATGTGACCTCTTTCCCAACTCCAATAAACATAGGATTTCACAGAGTAGCATCGACCTTGGAAGGCTGGATCTTTGTTCAATGGCGGGTCCTCTGATCCTTTCAAGAGCCAATGTCTAGGCCATGTACACACTGGGATATTTGTCTCCAATATATAAGGACAGTTGTTTCTGATTGAGTCTTTAACCTACTCATAATCCTGCTTACTGTATTGAATCCTTTGTCTCTTTCCTGAGCTTTAGACTGTCTTTGAAAAGGGGGTGATCATACCTTAGACCCACTGATACCAATAGATTGAAAGTGAAAGGCTGGAAAAAGATATTCCGTGCATACAGTAACCAAAAAGCTGGAGTAGCTATACTTATATTGGATGAAATAGACTTTAAAAGCAAAACTGTTATTAGAGACAAGGAAGAACATTATATATTAATGAAAGGGGCAATTCAACAGGAAGAAATAACAATCATACATGAATATGCACCTAACCAGGATGCCCCAAATTACCTGAGGCAAACACTGGCAAAACTAAAGGAAGAATTAGATATCTCTACAATAATAGTTGGAGACTTCAGTGCACCACTCAGCATTGGATAGAACATCTGGGCAGAGGATCAATAAAGAAACAGAGAGTTTGAGTAATATGATAAATGGACTAAACCTAATAGACATATACAGAATATTGCACCCCAAATCAGCAGGATATACATTCTTCTCAAGTACTCATGGATCTTTCTCCAGGATAGACCATATGTTGAGTCACAAAGCAGATCTTAATCAATTCACCAAGATTGAAATTATGCAAAGCATTTTCTCTGATCATTATGGAATGAAGCCAGAAATCAACAAGAGGTAGGAAAGGGGGAAATTCACAAATATATGGAGATTAAACAACACACTCAAATAACCAGTGGGTCAAAGAAGTTATTGCAAGAGAAATCAATAAATATCTTGAGATGAATGAAAAGAAGATTGCAACATATAAGAATCTATGAGATACAGTGAAGGCAGTGCTGAGAAGGAAATTTATAGCCCTCAATGCTTCATTAAAAAAGAAGAAAGAGCTAAAATCAATGACCTAACTACACTGTTGAAGGAACTAGAAAAAGGACAGCAAACTATTCTCAAAGCAAATAGTAGGAATGAGATATCAAAGATCAGAGCAGAAATAAATGAAATTTAGAACAACAACAACAAAAAAAAAAAAAACGAGAGAGAATGAACAAAACCAAAAGTTGGTTCTTTGAGAAGATTAATAAAATCAACAAACCCTTAGCTAGACTGAGAAAGAAAAAAAGATGCAAATAAAGTTAAAAAAAAAAGAAAATGGAGACATTACTACAACCCCACAGAAATAAAAGAGCTCATAAGAGAATACTATGAACAACTGTACGCCAACAAATTAAACAAAATAAATGAAATGAAAAAATTCCTAGGTACGTACAAACAGCCTACACTAACCCTAGAAGAAATAGAAGACCTCAACAAACCAATCACAAGAGATTGAAGCAGTCATCAAATAAGTGCCCAGATGAAAAGCCTAGGACCAGAGAGGTTCACAGGTAAGTTCTACCAGGCATTCAAAGAAGATTTAATACCAAACTTACTCAAGCTCTTCCAAAACACTGAACAAGAAGGAATGCTACCAAATTCATTCTATGAAGCCAGTATCACCCTAATCCCAAAGCCAGATAAAGATACTATGAAAAAAGAAAATTACAGACCCATTTCCCTAATGAATAGGGATGCACAAATCCTCAACAAAATACTTGCTAATTGAATCCAATGACACATTAAAAGAATTATTCATCATGATCAATTGGGTTTTATACCAGGCATGCAAGGGTGGTGCAACACAAGAAAATAAATCTGCATAATACACCACATTAAAAAATCAAAAAGGAAAAACCACATGATCCTATCAATTGATGCAGAAAAGCCATTTGACAAAAAACAGCATCCTTTCTTGATAAAAATACTACAAAAATAGAAATTGAAGGAAACTTTCTCAACATGATAAAGGCCATGTGTGAAAACCCCACAGCTAACATTGTACTCAATGGTGAAAGACTGGAAACTTTCCTGTTGAGATCAGGAACAAAACAAGGATGCCCACTGTCACTATTGTTGTTTAATATAGTGCTATAGGCTCTAGCTAGAGCAATCAGGCAAGAAAAAGAAATAAAAGGCATCCAAATCAGAAAGGAAGAAGTAAAACTTCTGCTATTCGCAGATGATATGACCCTATACCTAGAAAGTCCCGAAAAATCTACAACAAATCTGCTAGAGCTAATAACCGATTTTAGTAGAGAGTCAGGATACAAGATCAATAGGCAAAAAGCAGATGGGCAATCTGAGGAGGAAGTCAGGGGAAAAAAATCCATTTACTATAGTGACAAAAAGAATCAAATGTTTAGGAATAAACTTAACCAAGGATATAAAGCAATTATATTCAGAAAATTACAATGCATTGCTAAAAGAAATTCAAAAAGACCTAAATAATTGGAAGAACATACCATGCTCATGAATTGAAAGACTAAATATCATTACGATGTCAATTCCACCCAAACTGATATAAAGATTCAATGTAATCCCAACAAAAATTCCACCAGCATTTTTTAAACAAATGGAAAACACAATTATTAAATTTATTTGGAAGGGTAAGTGACCCTGAATAGTCAGAAACATGTTAAAAAGGAAAAGTGAAATTGGAGGACTCTCACTTTTGGACTTTAAATCATATTACCTATCTACAGTGGTAAAAACAGCATGTTACTGGCATAAAGGTAGACACATAGACCAATGGAACTGAACTGATGGTTCAGAAGCAGACCTTCACATCTATGGCCAAGTGATTTTTGACAAACCTATCAAACCGAGCCAGCTGGGGCAGAATAGTCTATTCAACAAATGGTGCTAGGAGAACTGGATATCCATATCCAAAAGAAAAAAAGAGGACCCCTATCTCACACCTTATACAAAAATTAACTCAAAATGGATCAAAGACCTAGATATAAAAGCTAGAACCATAAAGCTCCTAGAAGAAAACATAGGAAAACAACTTTAAGACCTGGTGATGGGTGGTGAATTCTTAAACCTTACACCAAAAGCATGAGCAATGAAAGAAAACATGGACAAATGGGACCTCCTCAAACTTAAACACTTTTGTGATTCAAAGGACTTTGTCAAGAAGGTAAAAAGGCAGCCCACCTAATGGGGGAAAATATTTGGAAACCACATACCTGATAAGGGTTTGATTTCCATTCTATATAAAGAGATCATACAACTCAACAATATAAGAGCAAGCAATCCAATTTTAAAAAGGACAAAAGACTTAGACATTTCTCCAAAGAGAAAATACAAATGGCCAAAAAGCACATAAAAAATGTTCAATATCACTAGCTATTAGAGAAATGGAAATCAAAATGACAGTGAGATATCATTTTGCACCACATAGAATGGCCATTATTTAAAAAACAGAAAAAGTAAGTGCTGGAGAGGATATGGAGAAATAGGAACACTCCTTCACTGTTGGTGGGAATGTAAAATGGTACAGCCTCTGTGGAAGACAGTTTGGCGGTTCCTCAAGAAATTAAATATAGAACTGCCATATGATCCATCAATTCCTCTACTAGGAATATATCCAGAAGAACTGAAAACTGTGACGTGAACAGACATCTGCACACCAATGTTCGTAGCGGTGTTATTTATAATTGCCAAAAGATGGAAACAACCCAAGTGCCCATCAACCAATGAATGGATAAACAAAATGTGGTATATACATATGATGGAATACTATGCTGCTGTTAGAAGAAATGAAATTGGGACACATATAACACAGATGACTCTTGAAGACATTACGCTATGTGAAATAATCCGGACACAAAAGGACAAATATTGCATGGTCTCACTAATATGAAGAATAAATGCATAGAGTTAAAACCTAGAGAAGTACCACTGATGCTTAATATATTAGAAGTTTTATTCAACTTGACTATAAAAGTGTGGAAATGGATAGAGTTGATGGTAACACATTATAGTGAGTAGCAGCTGGTTTATAAATGGGATTGTGGCTGAAAAGGGTAGTCTAGGGATGTAAATGTCAATTAAAAGAAAGCTAGATTATAATCTAGGGACTGAATAACACAGTGAACCCAGAGGTGGATGAGAATTGTGGTTAATAGTACAAATGCAAGAATGTCCTTCTTTGAACTAGAATGGATGTATATCACTATTGCAGGGTGGTTGGAATGTGGAGAAGCATGGGAAAAAGAGTTAATGTAACCTATGGACTATGGTTAGCAGCAATACTGTAATATTCTTGCATCAATGCCAAAGATGAACTGTGTTAATAATAGGGGAGTATGGAAAAAGTATGCCAAATGTACACTATGGACCATAGTTAGTGGTAATAGTCTGATGATACTGTCTCATAAACTGTAACAAATGTTCCGCAATGGTTTGGTGTGTTGGTGAAGGGGTGTTGTATAGGAATTATACACATGTGCAAGATTGTGTATAATTATCACAACTTCTGTAATAAAAATATATTTTAAAAAATTATTGGTTGACTGATAATCTCACTTGGTAAAGAAAATTAAAATAAAATAGACCCAAGTGAAAAAAAAAAGAGGTGAGATCACTTTCTACCTTGAAAATTTAGACCCCCAAATAATTTTAAATAATAACTGATCTTGGATCTTTTTCATGTAAACTGAATGGCTATGCCATTTCTTTATTTGAAACTCAGGGACCACCTCACATGTGGAATCCAGAGTCTTTTTATAGGGTTGCATCATTTTTAAGGCCCCAGAAAAGAATGTGCTGCCAACGTCGTTCATCTATTAGAACAGGATTCCCACAAGAATGATGTCCTTGTCCTCCTATCCCAATGAACTTTGAGAAGCCGTAAGAAATTGCCAAGGAAAGAAAGACTCATTCTTGTTTGAGGCTGGATGTTGGGTGATATTTACTCTGGAAAAGGCATGACTGTGGGTGGGAGTACCCCCTGACCCTTTGCTCCCTGACCCCTCACCCGGGTGGGACATGCCCTGTGACCCTTTACCTTGGATGGGACACACACCACTAGCCCTTCAGTGTGGGTGGAAAGTGCCCTCCTAGCCCCTTTTTCCCTCCTCATTCCCTTTTTGAATAATTTAATTTTGGGCTCTTCTACCTTGAAAAAAACCAGTTAGAGCTTTTATAGAGGGATTTTATAGATTAAATAATTTTTGAAAGCTGGGAAACAAATCCATGTTTTGGATAAATATTTATATTTTTATGTCTTATTTTTTGGATAAAATAATAAAAATAAATTCTCAATTGGGGCTTCAAGTTGGAATATATTTTCCATATATCATAAAATAATGTATTATTTTGTAAATGTAAAAGTTTCTTCCCTCTCCTTAGAATTTTTTTCAGAAAAATGCAATGCACTTGATTGCTCCTCATTGCGTGAAGGAATCAAGCACACGTTTTCTCCCCACGGTCTGGTTTGTAGCAGACTCACCTGATGTTTTCTATAAGCAGCTTCGATTTCTGGGCACATTTTTCAGCCCTGCTGCCTCTGTGTTGTTGGGAGTGAATTGTTCTTGGGCCATCAACTCAATCCACCCACAAAGAATAAGTGATTACCACTGCTCCCTGGAAATGAAGCTGACCCTGTTTTAGAGGAAATGGTTTCCTGAATCCCACAGCCCAGCAAAATTTATTTTATGTTTTATGGAGCTCTCGTTCAACTGTTTGCTCTCTCAGGAAGCTCAGCAAACCCATCCATCACCCCTGTCATCTTATTTCTTTTATTGTCAGTTCCCGCCTCTGGGATTTTTTTTAATCGTTTTAAAATAATCTGTAGTGGGAGAAGGCAGATGAAAGAGTGGTTTGAGGACACCCGGGCTCCCCCTCTGCTTCAGCGCTTTGTCAGCTGCATGGAGGCTGGTGAGATGCAGAAAATTAGCAGGACTGTGTATTAGTCAGGATTCTCCAGAGAAACAGAAATGACAGGAGATCCATATATAATCAATAGTAAAAGATTTGTTGTCGAAATTGTCTTGTGCAACCATGGGGGTTGACAAATCTAGATTACACAGGGCAGGCCACAAGTTGCAACTCCAATGAGGGTGGCGTTGAATTCCTCAAGAGAAGTAGAAGCAGGGGTTCTTCTTTCTGACCATTGAAATCCCCAGTTCTTGCCTTAAGGCCCCCAACTGATTGGATGAGGACATTCCCTTAATTGCTGATGTCATCAGCCTTAGATGCAGTCAACTGACTACAGATTCAAGTCCACCTATGAAATAGCCCCATGGTCATAAGTAGGCCAGTGCTTGCTTGACCAAACAACTGGACCCCCAACCAGGCCAGGTTGACACCTTAAATTAACCTTCACAGCCTCCATGACACTCTCAGTTCAAAACATGGAGACTTTGGTATTTGTGTTGCTTTGCAAATATTCCATGGAGACCCAGATGGAGTTTGCAAGAACTAAATTTCTTATTTCTTTATCAAAATTTCTGCCACAGCCTGGTGTGTTTTCACGTATTTTCCTTGGGGATGCGTCCCAACACCTGTGCTCTCCCATACCCCAGAGGAGGCCGAAGGTCCAGTCAAGATGGCGGCAGGGGGAAGAGAGCTGACTCTCCCTGCAGATAGATTATTTTAAAACCAGAGCTTAGATTTCAGTATTGATCAAAGTTGGTTCACATAGTACAGCTAGAATGAAACCAGCAGTCAAAAGAGGGAGAAGAAACTCAAGGGAAGAAAGAAGAGGGGCTCAGGCAGAAAGGAAAAGGGGCCTTCAAGGTGAGGGAAACTTGGTGAGGTGAATGGGGTAAAGGGATGGTGGAAGGAAGTCAATGAGCAAAAAGAGTGAAAGAAAGGGATTAGAATCCCTTCTGATGTGGGGAGTTGAACCTTTCCTACTACAATGACAGAAAGCAAATGGGGAAAGAGACCAGGAAGGTCTTGAATGAGTGAGCACTGTATGTTTGTTGGAGGACATTCACGGGTAGCAAGACATTGAAATAACTCAAAATCGGACGCATCGCATCTGTGTAGGACACCACTGCCTGTGCGTCTCGTGAAGTTGCATTGAGAAGTCACACCTCCCTGCAGAATTTGCCCTCCTTCTTCGGGACACCTCCAACTGCACTGATTTCTCTTCCTTTTAAAATCTATAGTGATTATCATCTCTGCAGGCAGTTTAACACGCAGTACAATCCTGTGTGACCAGCTTCTGTCTAGTTTCCTATGCCCAGCTGGACCCTGGACCCCAGCGAGGTTCCCTCTCCTGACCCACCTGGAAACATGTTGAAAACTCAGGGCATACCTGCTGATCAGGTGCTCTAGGTTGAGTCCAAATGTGAGTTTTTACGTCTAGAAAGCATCTTATATTTATAAGTGATTTGTAAGATCAGGTGATCATTTTTCACTCGGAAGCTTCGTCATCAAATAAAACATTGAGAAGAGGGCAGAGCCAGCTGGTGGCCTTGGGGACGGTGCTGTTTTCTCACTTTCTGGTAACAGTATTTTAGTTTTATCTTAAGTAAGTTCAAGACAACAAATTTTATCTAAGGTTAGAGAACACAATTTCTCAATGTATATTCCTAAGCAAAGCTGCCTCCTCTATGATGCTAACTGCTACAGAAAGCATCCTTTTTTTCTTCTTGACATGACCAAGGTCTCCTTGTTAATGAAGAAAATGAGGAAGGGGAAAAATGCTTAATCATATTCATACCTCATATGAGACTCTTGGCACTTTTGTTTTTAAATGTTTCTTTACATATGAATAAAAAGAAGTGGAAGATGCTAACCCAGTAACCATGCACGGATTTTAGTTGCTTTTGATTAGCTGTTGTGAGGGTACCTTATTTTCCTTGAACACGTAAGATCTGCAGAAGGACAGAACCCCAATGTTGTCTTCAGTTTATTCACTGTAGAATTCTATTTCTTCTCTCTTAATATTTTTAAAATAATGTCATATAAATAACAACTCTTCAGGGGATTTCCTTGAAATGTCAAAAGTAATGATTTGTCTAAATTGGACAGTTTTAAAATAGAAACTGGTTTGCCAAAATCAAAAGATTTTGATTCTCACATTTCATATCACTGGGTAACGAGAATAGGAATGAAGAGGTTAAGGCTTTAGGGTTTTGTTTGTTTATTTGTTTCTTCCTGAATTCTGTTGCAATATGAGGAATATATTGTAAAGGGGTGTGTATGTGCACATGTGTGTCTGTGTGTTTGTGTGTGTCATGTGTGTCTGTGCGTGACTGTGTGCGTGCATGTGTGTTTATGTGCATGTGTCTGCATGCATGTGTCTGCGCATGTGTGCGTGTGTCTGTGTGAGTGCACGTGTGTGTCTGTGTGCATGTGTGTGTGCATGTACATGTGTCTGTGGGTGCACATGTGTGTCTATGTGCATGCATGTGTGTGGGCCTGTGTGCAGGTACATGTGTGTCTGTGCATGTACGTGTGTCTGTGTTGTGTCTGTGTGCGTGTGTACATGTGTGTGCGCACATGTGTGTGCACATGTGCATGTGTGTCTATATGTGTGCACGTGTGTGTCTGTGTATGGAGAGAGAGAAAGCCAGCAGGCACAATGCTGAACATAAAGAGAATACAGCAGTAATCCAGTCCCTGAGACCATGATTCTTAACCCTGGCTGCACACAAAATCACCAGGGAGCTTTAAAGAAACCTCAGGCACAGAGGCCCACCCCTGGAGCTTCTGATTTAATTAGCCTGCCGTGATCTGTAAGCACACAGCTGGGTAGGACCTGCGTCCCGTGGAGAGCCTCTGCTCCGGCGGAGATGTGCTGAGTTGAGTTCCTCAGGTGCGTATCCAGCACAGAGCTAAACCATTAGCTAGACTGAAGTTGGCACTTCAGGGTTATCATGGCCATTTTATAGAGGAGGAAACTGAGGCTATGCGAGGTGCTTCTGTGGCTGACCCAGCATCCCACGATCAGCCCCTGAAGGGCTCCGGTGCCAGCTGAGTTCTCCAGCCACTCCGATCCCCCTGGGCTTCTTCTACGGACAAACTTAGAACACCTCCTCTAGTGCCTATTAGTATGTTCCCGACGAAAACTTGAGTTTTGTGGAAGGTGATTTGCCTTAATAGGGAGAAATGAAATATTTGAATTATATTTGTCTACTTTTTAAACCAGTGGCTTTAACCCTGACCTGACCCACTCGTAAGAAATGCATTTTATATCGCAACCCAACACAGATGCACCCAAGTAACGGAAGCAAACATTTCCCACAGTACTCATCCTTTACTCTACACATGCTGCTCTCGTCTGGTCTAGTGTTTCAGATGTTGATTGCAGTCTACTGCATTGACTTAATGGATCATGACCCACAGTTTGAAAAATACAGTATAGCTTCACTTCTTCTCCCCAAAAGCCAGGAAAAGGGGTAGCGGTACAGTTGGGGAAGCGAGTAGTCTGTTTTACCCAGCTGTGGGAAAAGATACGCTTGTAGTCGAAGAATGAATTATTTCATGGGGTGTGTAGGAAATATTATTACTTTTACACTTGGGAGACCTGGAGCTATTTAGTCAACCAGGCTTTTCAGGGAAAATTTTTACACAATTAGAGTGTTGGTGTGCTCCTGTGATTGCATCTGAATTTCTCTACTGTGGAAGAATGAGTGTTGATATGCCTTCAGTTTTTAATGTGACGTTTTGCTCTTGTCAATCTGGGATTTGAAACAGGGGCATGAAAAAACAAAATTATAAATAACCTGCAAATCTTATAGAAAGAACTCTTGATTCCAAATTAGG
>PVKH010024071.1:0-13716 GCA_004027955.1 Chaetophractus vellerosus
TTCATCAGTCTTTCATCAGAGCAAACTCATCGAGGACCCTTCTTCAGCCTTTCATCGGAGCCCCTGGCTTGCAGCCTGCCAGCGGAACCTGGACTTGTGTATCCCCACGGTCACGTGAGAGACTCTTATAAAATCTTATATTTTTAACAGAGATCTCGTGTTGATTCTGTTTCCCGAGAGAACCCTGACTAGAACAAATTCTCTACTCTAATCTTGCTCCTTCCAAGACTCATACCATTTAATCCAGCTTGGTGTAAGTCCTGACTTCAGAACATCTTGCTTTTCAGGTAAAAGAAGAAACAAATGAACATATATTTCTGCCCACTGGAAGAATATAATTTTCCTTAGTCCCTCAAAAAATCACTCCTTGGTGAAGTTGTAATGTCTAAGGAATCTACTTCCAACTAGGGCTGTCACAGTTTATAGAGCCTTCTGTTAATGAGGTTAGAATTTTTATATCCTCAATCATGCCATTATAGGAAATCTATGGAATCATAGTTGTGGGCTGTGAGAATGTGAAAACAGTAACACATATTTAGAGTGTGAATCTTTCTTTTTCAAATTACTTCTGCCTTTAAGTTTATTTGGGTTTAACCCATTTTATGTTGTGGTACTGTTGAGTTCACCTGACAGCACCTAATGTCCTTTATCAAACATTCATTCTCCAAATGTTCCCAATAACAAGACAAGAAATGAATACCAAAAAAAGAAGGATTATTTGATGAAGATGGCATGATAGTTCCTGTCCCGTCTCTGGTCTAGTTTATCACTTATTTTTCTTTTCTTAATTCTAAGAACTCTACAATATCCTTCTAATTAATATTTCTGATAATATTAAATGATAGATTCTAATACAGAAATTGATACCAGGAGGTGAGGTGAAGGATGGAAGCAATAGGCTCAAAATTTCCATCTTTTGGTTCACTTTAACCCAATAACCAATTCCCAAACTCTGGTTAACTAAAACAAAATTTAAGATTACTTAAGGAAAAAGAGTAATTTATTGGACAGAAATTGTACAGCTTACAGAATTGAAGGAAGAACTGAAAAACCAGACAAGCATCAGAATATATACAAGAATCTTGCAGGTATATGCAGAGTTCTTATGGACTATCTCATTAGAGCTTTGCAATTAAAAAGGCACAGTTTCAATTGTTTTCTATCTCTGGGCATCATACCGGAAGATTAAAATGCCTGGAACTTATTTACAGGTATATGTTGGATAATATGTTTGCTTTGGGCATGTGGATGCGTAAGATAATAAGGTAGAAATTGCTCTAAAACTACATGAAATGTACGATGGGAAATTCCCATAATTTTGTGTTTTGTTCCATATGAATGGATAAGGGATACCAGACTGGCAAAAAAAGATCCACTTCAAACTTTAATGTAAATCCATTTCTTTCTATGATATGTTTCTCTCCTCTACTCAAATCTACTTAATATTTTAATTCCTTCTCCATTAAACTTCCATATGATCCATCATGGATACCAAGTTTCATTCTCTGATTTGTACAGAATCATTCAACTTCAGGTCACCTTGCCAATTGCCTCATGTATGCATTATTTTCACTGGCTACTGGGTAGATGATGGACCTGGCTCATCTTTTCAATGGATACCATCTTGTAGGTTACTGTTCAGCCTATAAACTGGCTAGGTTTATATTAGTTGCCCACATCTGGTCCAATCACAATAAGAAATGCTGTATACCACTGTCTAAAAGCTGCATTTTTTACTCTAGTTGTGAACAAGAACTTTTATATAAACCACTGTTCGATGTGGTCACAGGAGGGAGTATCTTTAACATACAGCATACATTTAGAAATACCACTGGTCAACCTTTCAGAGAAGTGTCTTTGTTTATGATTCTTTAGGCCCTGAATCAATGACATTATAAAAGCCTCTCACTACATGTTTTCAGATTGAATTCATAATTTCACTTTATGAACCCATGGCAAAGCTTCCATTATATATCTATGGTTAAACCTCAGAAAGTTCTCATGGAGTGTGTTGGGATATGTTTTTCTGAAACATATTTGTATAGTCTCTGGTTGAATTTATGAACACCTCTACCTCCCAATTTTAGATTCCATGCCTATAAAAATAAAGGTGATATTTAAACACAATGTAATTTTATCTAGTATGTAGACATTTAACTTATAAATATTGTGCAGAATTAACTCCCAATAGTGATTATTTTGGGGACCTGTTGACCCGTTAAATGTAGTATTTCTTCATTCATTTATATAAAATGAAAAATAATTGGAAATTTACATGAATATGATTTAATCAAATGTAACCAGAAAGAAAAATATTCTCACAGCAATATTAATTCAAGAAGATTTAAGAAATGTACACATTTGCATTTCTATCTAGAAGTCATTCAGTAGATAAATCTAAATTCTAATTTAAAATATATCCTTATGGAAAAGTTCAAGTTTTTATCAGTCAACTGATTCACCTTTCAGAGATATTTTTTAAAAATATGGTCAAAGCTTCCACCATAAAATTTATAAGTCATTCTTCATTGTGTAATATTGAAAAGAAGATAATGAAAATCTTGCCCCTTATGATTTAATTATTTTAAAACTTATGATAAAAATTGTGCTGATTCTTCTACAGAAGGGATTAACAATTCACAAACTGAAGATTTTACAATTTCCCTTTTCCTCACTCCTAATATATTAAATATTTTTAGTGGCTATTTATATGAAGTCAATCATTGAAAATGCAAAGTAAAATAATTTGTCAATTTCTTGCATTCAAATTATCTTGATATTTAGTACTGTGCATAATATATAGAACTTAACTGTGTACCATAAATTTTTGTCATCAGTATTACTACTATATTCATTTCCCAGGAAGGATAAAAAAGTAATTTTTGGTAGGTTAATAGGGTGATGGAAATTGAAGTTGGAAATTTTGCTCCATTGACTTTTCATGCAAGTAGATTTTTTTTTTAAGTTGGGTTTTTTAAACTTTTAAAATTGAAGTTTATCATTCATACATGAACATCCATAAACATCAAGTGTATAGTATAAGTTGTGAACTTATAAAACAAACATGCATATCATCCTTCTGGGCTCCCATATATTAACCCACCACCAACACCTTGCATTGTTGTGAAACAATTGTTACAAACTATGAAAGAGCATTGTCAAAACATTACTACTAATTATAGCCAATATTTTACCTTTTTTGTATTTTCCCTCAACCTACCTATTTAATGACACCCTGTATTAGTATTAAATATTTGTTATAGCTCATGAGAGAATGTTCTTATATTTGTTCTGTTAAAGTTGTTTTTATTTATCAAGATATGTTCACATACCATACAATCCATCCAAAGTGTACAATCAGACTTTTAATATAATTACAATCAATTTTAGAAGATTTTCGTATCTTCATAAAGAAAAAGCTCATAACCCTTAGCAGTCCTCTCTCAATCCCTCTGTCCTTCTCCAGCCCTATATACCCACTAGTCTAATTCTGTTTATATGGATTTATTTATATTTACATATGGAAACATACCACATGTAGTACTTTGTGCCTGGTTTCTTTCACTTAGTATAATGTTTTTTTAATTATTTTAAAATATAATATTGACACTTTGCATTGGTATGATATGTTTGTTTTAATTGTTGGAAGACTGTTAAAACATTACTCTTAACTATAGTCCATAGTTTGTATTAAATGCGTTTTTTCCCATGTAGCATCCTATTATTTTTTTTATTCTACCAGGCCTCTGAGTGCCCTAGAAACTCAGTTCCATTTCATTTTATTTTTAAAAAAGATGTATTTATTTATTTATTTATTTATTTATTTATTTATTTATTTATTTATTTATTATATATCCCCCCCCCCGCTTGTTCTTGCTGTGTTCATTTTTGCATTCTTCTGTGTCTGCTTGTCTCACCCCGCTGTGGAGACCCGCCCAGTCAGCTCACCGTGCAGCGGCCTGCCTGCTTGCGGCGGCTTGCCCTTGCTCATGGGAGCTTGCCCTTGCTCGCGGGGGCTTGCCCTGTCCTCGGCGGCTTGCCCTGCCCAAGGCGGCCTGCCCTGCCCACAGCAGCTTGCCTTCTCGAGGCAGTCTGCCCACTGGAGGAGGCCCTAGTAACCGAACACCGGCCCTCCCATGTGGTAAACTGGAGCCCTACCAATTGAGCTACAGCCGGTTCCCCAAGTTCCATTTAAACTGTACTCTTAGCCAGAAGTTTTTCTGGTAAAATTCTAGAAGTGTAAGTTTGGGCTGAGAACTCAAATGAAGGTCTTTTTTTGTGGTTGTCAATTCTTACGAGACATTTTTCCTTCCTCTACTAGCACTAGGATCTGAGAAATTAGTTTTTCTTATCATACTCTATGTGGGAAACTGAAATCCATGGGTCCCAGTTTCATTCTGAGGTTTCCTATTAGACTCCTCGTCATGGTCAGGCCCTAGACTTGGACTTGTATCTTCATGCCCCATGACCTTAAGAAAATCAAAAGTCAAGGTCATCAAGGGTCAGTGAGTGTCACCAGAGCAAAAACTGACTTCACAGTTCAGTTTGCCTCTCTGGATTCACATTTTCTTGTTATTTTTCACACCTCAGTTTTCCTTACATTTTTGCCAACTTTTTGGCACTTTAAAAAACAATTTCCTTTTATTTTTATGCAACAATTTTGGATATTTTCAATGGAGGGGCCAATCAGAGTATCTAGGCAACAATACCAACTGAAATAGAAATATTCATTGTTGCTTTGAAATAGGAAGAATGAAATTTCTTAGAAATTCAGGAAGCTTCTCTAAATTCATCATTACCGTCACACCATAACAGAGCCCATGTTGGATCATCAATTTGCCTAGGCTGGAATCTTGGTTTTACCATACTAGCTGCACTGTCAGGTATAAGTTAATTAGCTTCCCTTTGTCTGTTTTCTCATCAGTGATAACAGTACTTATTTCATAGGGTTATGATGAAAATATAATGAGTTAATACACATAAAGCACTTGGGACAGTGGAAAATATTAAGTGCCCAATATATATTAGCTATTATTACTATTACTATTATTATTATTATTCTTTTACATGTTCTTCTAAGTTCTTTAAAAGCTTATATGACTACTGATAGTGCTCAAGTTATTTTAGAGAAAAATTTAGGAGTGAAAGACTACCACTTAGAAAATTAAAGATGCTTGATCCCATATATTTACGCAGTAATTCATTAAGCATTTATAATGTCTTTAGACCTACTTTGTGTCAGGCATTTGGCTATGTCTTGGGGGGTAAAATATTTTAATAGACTAAATATAATTATTATTTAAAGGGAGTCTGTTATCACCAAAATGTTTTCATCTTTCTTAGCAGAAAATGTAAATATTAGTTGATGGTACTCTTCTCAGTTACCTCCAAAGACTCAGAACAAATTAAGTGTCTTACTGTGAGATTTTAATTAACATCATTTTAAAGGATGCCAATAACAAAGTTTGGAAATCAAATGTCTCTTTTTCATTTAACTCTGAGACATAAATAATCATACAATTGGAATTTATACATATCTATTAACACCTATACATGGGAGTTATTCTTTCCAATTTGATTTTAAAGTCTGGTCCAGTTTATTTTTATTAGAGTATAGAAATGAACCCAGAAATAATTTCTCCTCAGTGAATAAAATATTTTAAATGTTTATGTGAAATCCAATGTACTTTGAGTTTTTTAAATTATTGTTTAATACCCTTAGTTTTTTTCCCCCACTTAGACAGAATTACTATTAGCATTTTGGAATGCTTGAAGATGTTATTAGGGAGTTTGGAAAATTACCAGGGGTTCTTGCATCTCAAACATGGTAAAGAAAGACAATTATTTATGAAGTTCAATAAAAGAATAAAACTCATTCCTTTCTGAGTATTTGAAATGCACTACTTACCATGAATTCAGATAAGAATATATGTTGAAGTCTGGAAGCAATTTTCTAATACCTATAGATTTTTAGGAACTTTAAGACAAACAATAATTAGGGAATATAAACACAGTTTAATCATATTGGACCCAATAGGTTCCTTTTCAATTCTAATATTCTATTATTGTATGGATTGGTTAAATCAAATTCCTAAGATATTTCAAGTGTGGACTAAACCATTGCTTTTGCCTCAGACCTCCAACACCTTTGACACCTGGGGATTTCCGTAGTTTATTATAGTAAATGGGGCTCTAATTTTGTAACTTGGTAGAGGAAAGGGATATGGGTGTTATTAGTAAACACAAGGTTACTGAGAGAAGGCTACATGAAATGCTATTTGCATGCAAATATAAAGCCTCTTGGGAAAAAACGATGAAGGTTATCTGGGGGTTTTTGTCCAGTTCCCTTTACAGCTAAGATTAACACTCTTCAAAAAAAAATCAAAACTAAACAAAAATACAAAACAAAACACAAGGGATGTGAGTGATGGTCCAGCGCTTACTCATAAGAAACCAAGAAAAGGCATATTTTTCCTAGAAACAATGATCTTTATCAATGGCATTTCAAAGTCACGTATAAATAAGGAGAAAGAAAATCAATTGGTAAGGAGGAGTCTATTAAAGACAAACAAGTAACAATACAAGAATGGGATTCTATTATATCATGCACACTCCAATTTTGCTCTTTAGAGAAACATTTTTACAAGTATTTCTGTCTTTAAATCCTTGGGTGATGCCATCCATAACTTTAAAAAATAGACAATCATGTTTATTTCTTAATCTGTTAATTTTCACATATAATATGCAAGGTGAATATTTGCTCATTCATACTACTCTCTATTTCTTCTTTTCTTGAAACCAATTTTGAAAGCTGTATTATTGTTACTCCTTTGGTTAACTTAGTAAATTTATATACTTTGATCTCTATTCTATTTTCCTTTAAATTTTATTAACAATTTTATTGAGGTTTAACTTCAGACAATAAACTGTGCCCTTGTAAAGTGTAAAATCAAGATACAGAGCATTTTCATCATTGCCCCAATTTTCTTTGTTGCCTTTGAAACCCATAGTTCACTATAATCGCCTACCTAGACAAACAGTAATGTATTTTTGTCACTATTAATTAAACTTCTTGAAATTTATAACACTAATAATAATTATGTATATAGGCTTTTGTGTCTGACTTCTTCATTCAGCACAATTATTTGAGGATGATCCATATTGTTGACTGTATTAGTACTTCTTTTTTTAATTTTTTAAATTTATTTTTATTTATTTATTTTTATTTATTATACATCCCTCCTTTTTGCTTGTTCTTGCTGCATTCATTTTTCTCTGCATTCTTCTGTGTCCGCTCATCTACCCCCGCTGGGGCGACCCACCGAGTCAGTCACCAGCGCGGCAGCCCACCTGCTCGTGGGGACTCGCCCTTGCTCGTGGGGGCTTGCCTTTTTGCCCACCCACGGGGGTTGCCTTTGCCCGCGGCAGCATGCCCCGCCCGTGGCGGCATGCCCTGCCCACGTTGGCTTGCCTTCTCGAGGCGGTCTGCCTGTTCGAGGAGGCCCAGGGACCGAACCCGGGGCCTCCCATGTGGTAAACCGGCGCCCCACCAACTGGTCTATACAGCCGGCCCCAGTAATTCTTTTTTTTTTTTTCTTTTTAACTGCTAGATGGTATTCAGTTGTAAACATCACATTGTTTATCTATACACCCATTCATGGACACATTGTTTTCAGTGTTTGGCTATTATGAATAAAGCTGCTCTGGATACCAAAAGAATGAATGAGACATACGGTAAGTGTAGATTGAACTTTGCAAGAAAATTCCAGAGTTTTCTAAAAGTGATTGCACCATTTTTCTTTTCATCAGGAAAAAATAATAATTCCAGTAGTCCCCAATCCTCACCAATTCTTGGTATTGGTATCTTTTAAATTTTATTAGGTTTGTAATCTCATTGTGATTTGAATTGCATTTTCTCAGTTACTAATGAGTCTGAACATCCTTTCATATGCTATTGAACATCCATGTATTTTCTTTTCTGAAATGTCTGTTCAAATTATGCCCATTTTTGGGGGGTTATTTGTCTTTTTATTATTGAATTATGAGTTCCTTATATGTTCTTGGTACAAATATTTTTTAAAGTATATGCATTGCAAATTTTTTCTCCCATATGATGGTTTGAATTTTCATTTCCTTAACGTCTTTTGAACATCAAATGTTTATAATTTTAATAAAGTTCATTATATCATATTTTTCATTTATCATTTATGCTTTATTTAAGAACTGTTTTTCTACCTGAAGATTGCAAAATTTTCTTCTAGAGGTTTATAGTTTTAGCTTTTACATTTAGATTTACAATCTCTGAGTTAATAATTCATCACATATGTGTGGGTCTATTTCTGGCCTCTATTCTATTCTATTAATTCTTTGGTCTATCCTTTTTCTTTTTCCAATATGAGATTCTTAACTAATATATCTTGATATCAATATTAAAATCTGATAGCATAAAACTCCATCATTATTATTGCTTTTAAAAATTAATTTGGCTTTTCTAGATCATTTGTATTTTAATATACATTTTAGATTCAGCTTGTTGACTTCTATTTAAAAATCATGCCACAACTTTGACAGAGATTGTGTAGAATCTTTAAATAACGTTGGAGAAATTGATATCTTAACAATATTAAGCTTTCCAGTGCATGAACATGGTATATCTCTTCATTCATTTCCAGTTTGGATATCTTTTACATATTTTGTTAAAATTAAAATTTTTACCTGGTAATTCTTGTGTTGAATTCTACTGTCAATGAAATTGTATTTTTGACAAAATCTAGTATGATACATGAAATATTTTAAAATAAAAAAGTCATATTTTCATATATAAATGTATATAAAGTAAATTTATTTAAAAATACATGGGAATGATAGATACCAAATTCATGGTAGTGCTCATTCATTGGAGAGGGAGGACAGAAATGAGATAAAAAAGAAGTGTGATAGGTTTTAGCTATGTTTATAAACCTTTTTTCTTTATAAACTGTAACATATATATATGACAAAATAAATGCTTGTTATTATTCTTAATGTTTTTCTGAATATTCAAAGTAAACCATAATGAAAGGGAGAGGGAGAGAAAAACAATGAACCTGGAGTGAGCTATCAGAGAGTATTACATTGGATCCGTGAGATATAATGGTTATTAGGAATAGTGTGGCAACATTGGAATTGGAGAGATATAGGTAGAATCATGGTATACTTAGGAGGAAGAACCAATAGCATAGGTTGTGGAAAGGAGGTAGGAATCAGCTTGATGACTCACAATCTATTCATTAAAATGGTATATTTGAATATTGCAATTCTGTTGTGGCTCACTTGAATTGTTCCTTTGTTTTTTAAAGGTAAAAATGATAATAGGACAATTGAATCCAATGCCCTCGGTTAATTCCAAATCTCTGACTATCTGTTCCTGCACCAAAGTGACTGAATGGAACTGGAATAAAAAAAACACACAATCATGTGGACTGGAGTCATTTTAAGTTCATCATCTCAAGTGGATCCTTAATGCTGCTTTATATAGTCCCTTAGTATAATAACCAACCATGTTTTTTTGTTCTGTTCACAATTACAAGATGCTAAATATGATCTATACCCTTTAAGTCTCCTAAACAAACCCATAACCTTAATCTTAGTTTTGTTTTAGTTAAAAAAATAAAAATAAAAACTAATAGTGGTAATCTGATCTGAACTCTAAACTTCATCCTCCAACATAGTTCTAGCTTTACGTTCCCTCCTTCTATTCAGTTTCCTATGTCATGCTGCTTCTACTTCTCAAGTCAGCCCCTTTAACCAATTTTCATGATTCCCATTATCTCCAATTTCCTCCATGAGTTCTTTCTATCAATTGCTTTTCTGAATGCTTTACATTACACTTTATTGTCACTTTGTGTTGGTTCATTATATGTAGTCTAAAAATGCTCCAGGGAACCAGGTGTGGCTCAATTGGTTGGGCTCTGGTTTATCACATGGGAGGCCCCAGATTTGGTTCCCGGGGCCTCCTGGAGAAGGCAAGCTGTGGTATGGTGAGCTGACTCAGGGGGATGGCGTGGCAGAGGGGGAGACGGGGGGACACAGAAAAACGCAAAAATCCCAAAATGAACACAGCGAGCACGGGCAGTAGAGTGTGGGGGGGATATATAAATAAATAAAAATAAATCTTAAAAAAAAATACTCCAAGGATTATACCTCCTAAAAGTTGTGCTTTATCTGGCTTTTCTTCTTAGGTGAACTTCTTAAAGAATAACCACTTGGGTCTTTGCATTATTGCCTTCTCTTATCCCTCTGACAAATGAACGTGGTTTTCTCTCTCCTTCACTCCATTAAATTTCTTTGATGAAGCTACTTGGTGACTTTCGAATTGTCATATCCAGTGACTAAGGCTTTATGGTCTTTATCTTATGCCACATCAGTCTTACACAACACTGTTGACCTTCTCTGTTTTATTACAATATTCTGTCCTAATTCTTCCATTAAACTACTGTTTTCCTAATAGCCTTAAGGAGTCTTCTTCCTTTATTCTTCTTATATTTACCTGTGATTCAATTCTTGACTCATGATGTTTATTACTTCATCTATTCTTCCTGTGCATTTTAATGTGATTACCTGATATTTTTATGCTGTTGACTATAAAGTTTGATCTTTGAAATCTCTATGCTTCTTATATATGTGTGTTTAAACATATATATATATATATACATACACACATATACATATGCTTCAGATTATATAAAAATATCTTTTGAACTTCTCTGTTTAAATATCATACAAAACACTCAAAATCAACTTTTCCAAACTACAGTAATCATTTCTTCCCCAATACTAGATCCATAAGTCCTTCTCTTCTACTTTCTACTACTTTTAGTGGATTACTAATTACCCAGATGGCCAAGATGAGCAACTAGAAATTTTTCTGGACTCTTTCCTCAGAGTTTTGTACTAATATCTAATCAATTGATATGTCTTTCCCAACTTAATCACTTTAAATATATCACAATTCTGTCTCCACTTCCCATCTCTAATGTTATTGCCCTACTTCAAGTCCCCATCATATTGACCTGAATAACTGCTATAATCTATTAGCACATCCTCTTCTTTCTTCAAGCCAACTTTCACATGGCTATCCTATGATACACTTGGAACACAAATGTAATAATTCTCCCATAAATATCTTAAATATCTTCCCATTATGAAAAAATAATTTCTCACTAAGGGTTAATCTGTGAAGAATTGGTAAAAGGGTTGTAAATCTTTGGAAATGAATAGAAACGGTGAAAGCATATTATGGTGTTTGTAACTAGCAGAACTATTATATGGTTATGAGAGTGGTTGAAAGGGAAAGTCTTAGGTCATGTATATTAATAGGAGGAAAGCTAAAAACTGTAAACATGGGAATGTATATGACAGTAAAACCTCATGTAAAACACGAATATGGGCGATATTGCATATATAAGACTGTTTATACAAAATATAAATACAAATATACTAGAGAGAAGGAAAAAGAATAGCAGCTATGTACAGCAGAGGAAGCATAGAGAGAATGAGTGGTGATGAGTTTTGTTTATTGTTATTATTATTGGACTAATGAAAGTGCTCTAAGAATGATTGAAGTGATGAATGCCCAAATATATGATTACACTAAATACCATTGATTGTATACTTTGGATGGATTTATACTTTATTAATATATATCAATAAAATTGATTTGTTAAAATTTTTTTCTCACAACTATAGAAGAACATTCAATATTCTCATGTAATGTCCCTGCATATTTCAACCGTTTCTACTCCCTGATGCTGACTTTAAACTACTAAAATGCCAAATTGCTAATATTTTCTGAGATGTTACATGATGATACATCCTCCGTGCTTATGGCAATACTTTTTTGTTGTTGTTCCTCCTTGCTACTGCTTGTTACACCCTCCCCCTAAGTTTTCACCTAGCCAATTCTTACTCATCTCTGAGAGCTTCAAATCTAAAGGACATTGTCACCTCTTTAATAAAGTCTTTATTTTAAAAATGTATGGAACGCTTCACGAATTTGTGAGTCATCCTTGAGCAGGGGCCATGCTAATCTTCTCTGTATGGTTCCAATTTTAGTATATGTGCTGCCAAAGCGAGCACTCGTTAATAAAATCTTAACATGCCTTTGTTGATCTTTTGCATCCCATGATTATTTTTTATAACACTCCATCGCCTTAATTTAATCTCTTTACATATGTCTTCACATTGTATAAACTCTATGAGTAGAAATAAAATCTCATTTATCTTTGTATCCTAACCACCTAACATAAAGAATGTAAAGATGTCTTTGTGGAATGTAGAATTCTAAGATTACCTCCAAGATTCCTACGTCTAGTATACACACCTTAGAAAAGCTCCTGCCCTTGAATGTGAGCATGACCACTGAATTTGATGGAATATCATTCCCATGATTTGGTCCCTAATCAGTTTTCTTTGAATCAATCAAATGGGTGATTGTCTTAAGTTGGTTTACATGATTTGAGAAATGATGTAAACTTCTCAAAGGGACTGGGCTCTTCCTGCAGTCAGAAAAAATTTTCTGCTACCCTCATGAATTCTAGGACTGCAAGGAAATTAATTTTTCTGACATTTACATTAGCTTGGAATGGCACCCTGAGCCTCAGGCAAGACCCCAGCCCTGATCGACACTTTAGTTACAGCCTTATGAGAACCTGAGCAGAAGACTTACCTAACCTGTGTTTGGATGCTTGTCCCATGGAAATTCTAAGATATTACATTTGTTTTGTTTTAAAATGCTAAATTTGTGGTAATTTGTTCCACAGCAATAGAAAACTAATACTGTTTCTTAAAGATGAAGCAAAGAGTTGCAATTCACTGAATTGCCAATGGTATTGTAGACACAGGAGAAAGCTATCCCCTTATGAGATTGCTTGTGGTAATCATGTCAATAGAAAACTATTGGTGAATGACCAACAATGGTTGCATCATAATTGGAACAATGATTCATTTCCACTTGCAGCATTGACTGAATTGAGGGAAGTAATAGCAAACTAAGAGAACAACTAAGGAGTAAGAAAATAAGAAAGAGAAAAGTTTGGAATGTTGCCTAGCAACCAATATGCTGTTCTAGCATCTTCCAGAGTTGGTAGGGACATGCTAAATTTAATTCAATCTGTGAAGTTGTGTTGCAAGGATACACCAGGAAGTAAAGAGGCTCAAAATATATAATATAACCTCAGCAAGAGCTGAGAGATTTTCAAGCTAAAACAAATTTTATTTTTTGCTGCTACCCTAACTCAGCTTGATTCTTTTCTTCTATTTCTATTTTATCTCTATCTCTGCTTTTAGCATTTACTCTTCTTTGGGGTTGATTCTCCTAAACTGTGTCATCTACAAATAACTCTTCTAATCTAGATAAATCATAATAATATCAGTCCCTTTGCTAATGATTGGATTATGGTGGTTACTTGAGCAAATACTGGCCAGTGAGGCAAGAGGGCAAGTCTTCTGGAGGGATTCTGGAAAGGATTTATTGCCCTGAACATAGGATAGACAGAAAAAAGCCAGGGTTTTCTTTGTTTTCCAGGTGCTGTTGAACTGGATTTACTTATTAAACCATTGAAGCTATTTTGCTTCCAGCCTGAGAATAAATCTAGGCATAGGACATGATCCTTGGGGAAGTGGAACTGGAGCCTTAAAATGTTGAACCTAGACCATGACTGGTTCTGTATTTCTTAA
>PVKH010024072.1:0-13654 GCA_004027955.1 Chaetophractus vellerosus
GGGGTGGACTGTGATGGCTAGGCTAATGTGTCAACTCGGCCAGGTAATTGTGCCCAGCTGTTGGCTCCAGCAAGCCTGGGGCTAATTGCATCTGCATCAATCAGCAAGATTGGATGAAGAATGGATGACGCTGTTATCCATTCAGTTGACTGCTTATAAAAGGGAACTGATTTCAACATTCGGAGAGAATTTCCCAGCTTGTCGTTTGACAGCAAACTTCTCCCAGGAACTCATCGACGACACTTCATCAGTCTTTCATCGGAGCAAACTCATCGAGGACCCTTCATCAGTCTTTCATCGGAGCCCCTGGCTTGCAGCCTGCCAGCGGAACCTTGACTTGTGTATCCCCACGGTCACGTGAGAGACTCTTATAAAATCTTATATTTTTAACAGAGATCTCGTGTTGATTCTGTTTCCCAAGAGAACCCTGACTAGAACATTTTGTTATTACAAGAACTAAAGTCCAGACTTTATTCAGATCTAATTAGTGTTTAACTAATGTCTTTTTTTCTGTTTGAGGATCCTATTCAAAATACCACATCATAAATTTACAGGTTATTTTTAGACTCTTCTTAGGTGTGAAAGGTTCTCAGACGTTCCTTGTTTTTTGATGACCTGCCTTGAAACTTTTTTTTTTTGGCAGGTTAATTTTTTTAATGTATTTTATTATATAATTTGTGAACTTACAAAAGAATCATGCACATGTGTGAAATTGTCATACAATGCCCCTTTACCAACACACCACACCATTGAGGAACATTTCTTAGAGATTATGAGGTAATATCTGATACCTTCTTTTTTTAAACATCTTTGCTAGCATTGGGACCAATGCTTTTTTACTTTTCCTTATTCAGTCATATTTACACTTCAGTGTAATTTGTGAAAACTATTTTCTATAGGGCCGACACACTTATTGTTCTAGGAAAGGTAAAAGGAGAAAGTTTGCACTTTCTCTGTTTCATTTTATTATATATAGGTTCTAGCTGTGAACATGGAGAAGAGAGTTTGATCTGAGTTGATAGTCATGTGACAGGAACTTCACTGACTTCCTGGTATGGTCTGTTCATTTTCTCAGTGTGCAGGTGCTGGTGACTTTAATTTCCAACTTACATTTGAGATTTCCACTTTCCCAAATTCCCTATAATCTCTCCTTGTTTCTAGACCTGGATTGTGTTTAGAATGTCTTCTTGAACTTTTACTACAAATTTAGTGATGACTGTCATATATTAGTGCCTAATTGTACCAGAAATTGTGCTAAATGGAGTATACAAAGGTGACTAGAAGATCCTTTCCTCAGCAATTGTAGTCTAAAATGGGAAACTAACATAACAATTACAATATAATATAATTATTATAAAGAATGTACAAGATATAACAATATTTTAGAGAAAGAGATTATTTCCTTTTTTAGAGTCTTCCATGAATATTTCAAAGTGTGTGGTATTTGTTCCAGACAGTTTTACCTACGTCAACTCAAATCCTCACAGCATCAGGAGAGGCAGGTTCTATTTCTCTCACTTTATAGATAAATAAACAGTGTTAGCATCATTTGGTAACTTGCCCAAGTTTATGTGCCTCTTAAGTGACAGAGTTGAGATGATAACCAAAATCTATCTGGCTTTAGAAGCAGTGATGGTTCCACTTTGTGATGACCAGGAATAATCCAAGTGAAAGCATTTGCAAAGGTAGAAAAGACTGAAAAGTAACCAGAAAGTAGTGCCCAATTCATGAATGAGCTTATGTAATATACTGTTAAGTTTCAAATAATCTGCTGAATGATAAGTTTTAATAGGAAGTTATCATGACCACATTGATATTTAGGTAGATATATCTGAAAGTTTAGTGTATAATGAACTGCACACGGATAATATTGGATTCAGAAAAATTATTCTAAAGGCTTTTAACCTGTCAATATGATAAAATATATAGATCTGAAGAAAGAAAATTACAATGGAAATGGAAAGGAGGAAATTAAACTGAGAAATATTGAGGTGGTATCATGGTCCATTTTGGGATGTAAGGTAAAGGAGGCCACATAGATTCCTAGACTGGGCATCTGGGAGAATGATTACAGCATTTCTAAAATATTGAGATAGAATAGAAAATCATGGATTTATCTATTATCATTTTAACTTTGAGTCATGAGAGATTTTCATTTGTGTACTCAAGACACAAAGAAGGATAAGTTGGAAATGTAGGGGAAACTATTAACAGAGTGCTTTATACAAATGTTAGAAAAGCATTC
Source organism: Chaetophractus vellerosus (assembly GCA_004027955.1). Lineage (NCBI taxonomy): Eukaryota > Metazoa > Chordata > Mammalia > Cingulata > Chlamyphoridae > Chaetophractus > Chaetophractus vellerosus. The sequence continues at coordinate 2,246 of PVKH010024072.1, forward strand.
ATTTGAAAGGTAAAGAATGCCTCATTTAGAGGATGTTAGACAAATTTGGGTTTATTTTTTTCACATTATAAGATGACAGGAGGTGAACCTTGGCTTGCAGCAGTTAAGGAATGTAACAAAACTTTTCAAGCCTAGGTTTTATTCTATCTGCACACATTGTCATTATCTAGCATGTTAATGTTAGAAACCCATGGTTCTGTACCTTTAGTCATCACATTAATATTAGATAAAGAGAGAAAGGTTAAGAAAATGCCCTCTCCACATGAAACTTTGCATATTTATCTGGAAAAGAAAACGTTCTATGGAAGACACACAGCATTCAAAAATCAAAAGATCTCTACCAAATACCTAATCATAGATAAATGTTCTGTTGTAGGGATGAACAAGGTTTTTGGGTAGGCAAAAAATATAGCAACTAATGGCTGAGGGAATTTCACAAACCAGGACATGAACAATGGTCTGGAGTGGTATCAAGTTAGATAATGGTTGACATTATCATTGTCCTATGTGATAGTTTTTATTAGGTGGCCTATCATTTCTCTTTTCCCAGGTGACATCTCTAAAAGGTGTTCTGGAGTGGAAGTTAGATTGTTTTGTCTTGTTTCATAAATGGAGGCGTTGAAACTTAAGATCAACTTCCTCATGAAGCCATTGGAGAAAAAAGGGGAAATTAGAAGGGGATTCTACTATTCCAGAGGTATTTTATTTTTGAAAGGAAAGTTTCCATATGTAACAGAGCAAAAGGGGTGAAAAGTTGAAGACGCAGGAGAAGGGTTGATCTATGGATCAAGATCTTTGGGGAAATCCAGGGTATACTCAGAAGTATGGTTACTGTGCAGAGAAAAGTATTTAGTGGATTCTGGAATACTAAGGCACTAGGTAGAAGCCCTCACTCTGCCAATATATTTCTCTGAGATGCAGTTTCTTCATTTGTAATATTGAGATAATATAATCAAACCACTCTTATGGGGTCATACAACATTCAAAAGAGATAATTCCTTTGTACAATGCTCTGCATGTAGGAAGCACTCAGTAAAGTTTATCTTGGATTATAATTGTTGATTAATTATCAATATTATGATATTCTAATCTTTCCTCACAGATATCCAAAGTTTTATTCCTTAGTACTCATTATGTAACCTATTAATTAAAATAGTTATGCTAATTACACAAATGAATTATTTATCTGAATGTGGCTACAAGGGGAAATTTTAGGTGATACATGTATTCCTAGAACAACAAAAAGTAACACAGGACTGTACAGCACAAACAGTTAACCCTAATATAACTGTGGACTATAGTTAATAGTAAAATTATAATACTAATTTCTCATCAATTGTAACAAAGTTACCTCACTAATGCAAAATGCCAAAAATGGGGTAGGTATATGGGAACTGTGTATTTTCTGCAAGATCTTTGTGTAAATCTTCAACTACTCTAAAAAGAAATCTATATCAATGGCTATGGACCAAAGAAGACCTTTTTTCTTGAAACAAATATTATAATTAATAGATCCTATATCCCTGAGCTCCATTTAAATTTTCAATGTCCAAAGTGGGAGAGATGGAATGTGTTCAAGTACTTTTTTCCTGGTGATTACATTGTGCCATGGAGATAGGAAATTAAAAGGCTAAGAAAAGTGCAAACAAGGAGGGCATATACAACCTTGTATGAAAGTATTAATTATGGTGTGATAGAAAAGACTACATTGATTTGGTAATAGACACCTAAGAAAATGGTAAGGAAAAAAATGATCTGGAAACCCTTGGAAAAAAAGGAAAACATAGTTTTAACTATGGGATGAAAAGTTAAGTTACCCTGTTTGCCTCTCTCTGCATAATTTTCCATCACATTTTTCTCTTCCACTATACCTTATGTAATAATGCCATTCTAACTGTATTGTTCCCATATCCTTGATTTTTCTCTATCCAAAAGATTGATTGTACCCCAAGAACTTTACTTAGTGTAACTAATTAGCAGGTAAAATAGGAGAATCTATTTTTGTGCCAGTGATATTTATTCTTTTTCAGTTTTTTCCTCAGGTCACTTGAATATCAGCTCTTTTGTTCCAGTCAATGGATAGAGTAAATGGCTCTGTGGTGGCTGAGTTTGTATTGCTGACACTTTCTTGTTCTTCAAAAACAAAACAAAACTTTTCTTCATCTTGATATGCTTTTTGCTCTATTTAGGGATCTTCCTGGGAAAACTTTTCATTTTATCTTTGGTGATTTTTGATTCCCAATTACATTCCCCTCAGTACTTCCTGCTCGCCAAATTGTCCCTCATTGATGTGGGCCTTTCCTCTACTACAGTCACCAAGATTATCATAGACCTTTTAAATGAGTAAAAACAGTTTCTTTCTAAGGTTGTATGACACAGACATGCTTCATTCACATCAAAGGAGTGGGGGAGATGGTGCTACTCATAGCCTTGGCATTTGACAGGTACATGGCAATCTGCAAGACTCTTCACTATGTGAAAATCATGAGCCCTAAAATATGTGTTTCATTTGTAATCACTGCCTGGGTAACTGGGGTGATCCATGACATGTCTCAGTTTGCTTTTGTTATGAACTTGCCATTTTGTGGTCCTAATAAAGTAGACAGCTTCTATTGTGAATTTCCTAAGATCATAAAACCTGCATGCACAGATGGATCCAAGTAGGAGTTTATTGTTTCTGCCAATAGTAGGTTCCTGACCATGGGCACCTTTTTCCTGCTAATCCTTTCCTATATCTTCATTTTGGTCACTGTCTGGAAATGTTATTCAGGAGACTTATCCAAGGCATTTGTCACATTGTCAGATCACATCACTGTGTTGTTTTTTTTTTCACTCCATAAATGTTTCTCTATGTGTGGCCATCTCCCCCACCATCAATTGATAAGAATCTGCTCATTATTGATTTTGTAATCACCCCTGTCTTGAATCCTGTCTTCTATACTTTAAGGAATAAAGAAATAAAGATGGCAGTGAAAAGATGGAGAAAAAGAAATATTTTGCTAGATTTTGTTGATGAGATATCTTTTTGGAGCTTTAGAACTGAATGCAGGCCATCTACACTTAGGTATCTCTAACTTAACATGCCCAGAATAAATTCATCATCTACCATCTTAAAGCTGGTTCTGTTTCACCTGTGGAGTATGAGATTGTCTTCATTATCCTTATGAGAAAAATAAATATATCATAGTAAGGATTGATATTCTTACAGGGAGCATCACTGTCTGCCAAATAATATTTTAATCATCAAATTTAGATTATTTTGCAAATACACTGATATCATAATACTGCTTCTATCTATAAAGTCTGAAAATAACCTGTAAATTTGTGCCTTTAAGTATTACTTACTAAAAGACCCAGAGTCAAAATTTGAGTGCAGAGAGTTTATTTTGGAAGGGAGATCTAAGAGAAAATGGTTCAGAATTATAGAATTGAGCAAGGTAAGGAAGGTTGCCAATAGAGAATGGAACAATTGACATCCTACCTCTGTGAGCAACATAGGAACAATGCTGCTGTGGCCATCTAAGATATTGTATAGATTCTATGACTAACAGCCATCCCATTTATGAGGCTTGGAAGCTAGGCCCTTCTTCAAAGGCATGGGGCAATATTGGGGAATTAAATTCATGGCATTTCCTGCCTTCCCCACCCAGTGGGTTGAACACATATAATATCCAAAGGAAAGCTATCAGATAGGGGATCTCAGGCATTAACAGTATAAAACAATTTACATTGTATGGGAATAACTAAGTGCAAAGAATTAAGTATGAAAGACATCAGATACAGTCCACATCTTCCCATGGTTACAGTTTCACATTAGTTTGTTCCATCACTGATCATTCAAAGTTGTGGCTTTTGCAATTTCAAAAAAGAAAGAACACCAACACAATTGTTAGTGGGAAATGCTAATTTCCTATGGTTATACTTCTTTGCCAGGACATAAATGATACTCATCATCTTCCTCCTCTACAACTTCCTCCTCTACAATTCATTCTAGATTCCCCTTGTCTTTATCCAGCACTTCTCTCAGCCAAGCTCAATTTCCCAGATCCACATCTTCCCCTGGGCATTCTGTGGACACAATCACTATCTTCCTCTCAGGTTGTAGTTGCAGCTCATTTAATTATCATCAATCATGGTTTATGCAAATGCAGCAGCAATTCTATTTCTTAATAATAATTAATGTCAATTATTCCTACCATTATACTAATTCCTTTCTTTGTCTGCTGATCTATACACACAAGGAAGTCTAAATGACCAGGGAACAACTAAAATGTAGTTTTATTGGATCATTTACTGTGAATCTAATAAAAGCATTTTCCACCACAACTTTAAGTTGTAGGATTAGGAAGCTCAAATTCTTAAAAGCAGTAATTGTCAGAGGAGCCACTCCTATATCTATCCTTGGTTCCCAAGACTCCCATGTTCTATTTGGATTACAACCCCTTATAATGCCCCTTGGTTCAAAGCATATACCATACTTTAACAATAAAGCCCCAATTGTGCAGGTTATCATCCTCAAGCTGGCCCTTTCCTTATACCTTTTAAAGTCTAACCCCGTCTTCTATCATATTGACAGCTTTGGATTGATGCAGTATATTAGAGTACCACGGGTGTACCAGGGGGTCATTTGGTTATATTGTATTTTCTTTCTCTAAATTGTATTCCTTTGCCTTAAGCAATGTCATGAAAGATATTAAGCCTTCTATGAGTCATTGGATAGTACTTCTGACAGGTACTGTTGAAAAGAAAGCCAAACCTATACCTAGAATACACATTTATTCCATTGAGGACAACTTATTGTTCTTCCAGGGTAGAAGGAGTTCTATGTAAACAATTTGCCATAAAGTCCCTGATTGAATGGCTCAATATATGGTACCATATCAAAGGTTTAGTATACAGCTTTACAGGTGACAAGTCAAACATTCAACCATGGCAGTAGCTAGTACTGCCTTGCTGATGGGGAGACCATATACAGACTTCATCCTTGCTGTCTAAACTGCTTTATTCATGGGTTTATTGTGTGAGATAGGAGTGGCTGAGCCAGCTTACCATCTTTGCTATTTAACAGTATTCTTGGAGTACAGTATTATATAAAACATAAATCAGAAGTTTATGTCTTCGTTCTTACATTCTTCTGGTTAAAGGAACAATTGAATCATATCTCAAACTGACCCACATGTACTTAATCATATTCCTTTGGAGAGACAATCAAACAGTTGCACAGAAATCATAAAGCTAACCCACACATAAAAAAATAATTATGAAGACAATATCATTAACTAGAGTCATTTGACAACTGCCAACAGAGCACAACTCTTTGGTCATCTTTCTACTGTTTACATATGGTCAGGTATTCCAGTAAACTGAATGAGCAGTAGTGGCAAAAGATAAAATTCTTGATGACTGATGAGACTTCCAAGTCATTGTAACTTTACGTTTGGCAAACATGCTTTGTATTCCTGTTGTAAACAATATGTTGATATTAAAAACAAACTATATCTTTTAAATTACCTGGCAGGTGTTACAGGTTGGTTGCTACTTTTGCTTTCCTCAAACACATAAAATAGAAAAGTTAATCTGTATGCTATAGAAAAGAGAAAAGAAGTCAAATGCCAGGTCCACAAACCAATCAATTAGCAATAAGGAAGGAGTTGAAGTAGGAAGCTTGTGCTTCTGAATGGAGACTAAAAGTACAATGATTAGAATAGTAAAGAAATTCCAGAAAGAAATGTACATTTTAGCCTAGGTGGTTTCTCTCAGCAGCAGTTTAACAATCTCTACATTGCAGTTAAATAATTAAGCATTTGAACAAAAAAAGAGTTGGATTCTTCAAACACACTAGTATAAAATAAACATATATTTCAAATAAATTAATTGAATCAAAGTATTTTAGAATTGCACCATAAAATAACTCAAAATACATAGGATGAATTTTACTAAATCTTGTAGTGAAGTATGACTTTTATGCAAGGCAACAAAAGAAGAAATCATAAAAAAGAAGATAGGTGGGTTAACTTTAAATTTGTGAAATGCAAAAGTAAAGGTGTGGCACATTGAGTCATGTACTTCAGAAAACACATGTTTTTAATCTTAATCTCTTTCCTGTGGGTGTGAAGCCATTGTAAATATGATCTTTGAAGATCCTATTTTTAGCTAAGTTGTGGCAGTTTGGCATTATTCATGAATTGCAAAAATAGATATTTTATTATGTGTGTGAACTACTCTGTTCCCCTGGGCATATTAGATTGTACTGGATTCAGAGGTTTTACTTGATTAAATTATGATTAAGGCTTTGATTCAGCCTTAATGTCATTAGGACTTTGAGTCCCCACCCCCTTGGTGGACAGGGATTCACAGAAGAAACTACATGGCAGAGAAGTTAGTGGGAGTGTTTTGGATGTTGGAATTCCAGGAAGTAGACAAACAGGAGAAGAGCACAGAGGAAAAGAGATGGCTCCATAGACACGGTAGAGGCCCTGGGAAAAGAGGAGGTCCTTATACAGAAAGAAAATCAAGAAGAGGTTCCAGAAGACAGTGGTCAGCAGGAACTGGAAGAGAAAGGACCATGTGATAGAAAACCCAAGGAACCCAGTGATCACTTGCAAACAGTAGCAGAATGCCATAGTCTTTGGAAGCAGCATCACCTTGCTGATGCCTAGATTTTCGACTTCTCTTAACTACAAAACCATGAGCCAATAAATTGTTTGTTTAATCCAATTTATTTCATGGTATGTGTAATAGGATCCTGGAAACTAAGACAAAGGCAAAGTACAACATGGGAAGAATATTTGTACTGCATGTTAATAAAGGTATTTATACTCATTAAACATGAAAGCTATTATAAACTTTTAAATCAATAAACACAGCACTTCAAACTGTCAATTGGAAAAGATAAATAATGCAAATAGCCAAAACACAAACTGGTAATTAAAACACTGGAAATTGAAACAAAAGTGCCACTTTCTGTTCTTTATTTCAAAAATTATTTAAAGGCAGCAGTAGAACATTTTGGGGATACAATGATGAAAACAACAGACATAGTCTTTTCCTTCATACTGCTTGCAGTGATTTAATTTACAATCATTTGTCTTATATTATATAAATGTATTTGTTAGAAAGAAGTCCATAATAAGTCACTGAATGAAAATATTCCGATAGCAAAAAAGGTACCATTTTATAATATATGCAAATATAGTTAAATTATAAACCAAAAATTAATGTTATTTTGGGGATTAGGGTTTCATAAGTGAGTTTTCTTTTGCTCTTGACTCATATGTGTATTTTTTTATTTTAATTGGCATAAACATAATTAGGGAGTAAGTTTATTATATGTAGAAAAGTAAATCGTGATGTACTGCATTTTAATTAATCTGTATTATTTCTCTTTTCAATACCACCTATCACCTTCTAAAATACTGGATGATTTAATTTTCACTGCTGTTACATATTATATGTCCACCCCCCCTCTCCAAAATATAAGTTCCACAAAGGCTGAGAGTTTGTTCATAACAACAAGAAGAGCACTTGGCACATAGATGATCTGTAAATAAGTGTTGAATGAGGAATGATGAATGAATGAATGATTCTTTCTCTCTGACTATATGTTTACTTAAACTGCTTCAAGCTGATACTGTTTACTGTTTCCCTTCTATTCAATTTATGAGTAATGGTGCTCTTATTCTGGACTCCTATCATCTGGGGTACTTGGTGCAAGGGGAATAGAGAGAGGTCCCAGGACCTTGCTGGCAGGAAAGAGGGAGGAGGCCACAAGATCAAGGGAGGGAGGGGCCTGGAATCAAGGCATCAGCTTGCTGGTACAGAGATGGGAGAACTCACTGGTCAAGCTCCTGGTACTGGATTTGAGCTTGGAGAAACTGAGACTTTCTCAACAAATTCTCCATTCAGTCAGAATTAAATATGTTTTAAAGAAAGAATAACTACATAATGACATATTTTATCATTTATTAAAATATACAAAACATTTTCAGAGCTATATGATAAATTTCTGAAGTACTGTTAATAAATAAAATGAGTCAGAAGGGAAGGAATAAACAATGCCTGGGAAATATTCCACTTGCAAAAATTCTCTTGTTTATTTCTGGAAAAAAGATTGCCATACAAGGTTCGTTGACCCCACACTCTGCTTCAAGAATGAAGTCTTCTGAATCCATTATGGATGACTTCTTACCCTTCTTCAACTCAGTAAATGTAAGTATGTCTGTGATCTTATATTTCCTGTCCTAAATGGAACTTATTTCCCACCCACCAGCATATTATCTCTACTGATTCAGAGATATTCTTATACCTTTCTTCTTTTTTTGTGTCTCATCATCAAATAACTCCTCTGATATTTTTCTCTTGGGAAAAATGATATGATTAAGAGACTTTGCTCCCAGGAGAAATCAGTAAAGGTCTGATTATTAGGGATCTCAGAAGCATCAATGGGTCACTAACATTTAGTACTATTAATTAATTGTATTCTCACTGGGAAGAAACTTAAATACTTTAATTTCTGAGGTGATTACACTACAAAGGAGAAATCTAAATTATTTACGGTACTGCACACCCTAGAACAGAGCAGGTAGGTCAAGACAATGTCCCTAATGTTAAGCAACCCCGCAGAGATCTGTCTTCTTACCTTTCCCTTCCACTTTCTCTTTCTCTTCCACTCATTTACTTTCCTTCTATCTCTTGTTATTCCAGTCCTTTGGACACTATTCTTACCATTTTAATGACTAAATTATATTATGTCTGGAGAAGGAGATATTTCTAAAAGAATATATTTATGATGTCTCTCTTTGGTGAGCTGTAATTTCAAGGATGTTGTCTTTCTCACCACTTTCATGATCATTTGTAGGATAAATTATGTTTACATTGTGGGAGAAAAATATGTCCATGTCTTACCCATTGCATTCTCACCCATGCTCTTAATAGATTATACCAGGGAAGTGATCACCAGTCCTCATATATGGAATGATGGTGTTAGTGCCCTAGGCTTGGCATAGTTCATGAAACATTTGATAACATTAGCCAATGTGTGGACTAAGAATTATGAGAGAAAGATCAAGAGGCACATGCCTTTATGGAACTGGTGTTCACCATTCTGAAAAGGACATTTTTCACAAGGAAGCTATGGTGGCTTTGAGTACAGATAAAAAGAAAAATCAATGAATATGGTAAATCTGTAAACAGGACTTAAGTGAAATTAGGTTGGAATGGTTGAGCTTCATTTTGTTTCATTCTTAGGGTGGTTCCAGTTGTTCTTGGCCCCTTAAGAGAGTGGAAATTTTCATTCACTGTGAAATCAGGAAACACAAATTCTCTCATTTTCTGCATTACCTGTTTGAAAAAGTGAGTTCACATGCTTAGAGTGTTAAAGTGAAAATATTGAGCAGGGATAGCAACCAAGCCTTCTGGGACTCACTCTCAGGAGAATTTCTGATTTTTAATATTTTCTAAGAAAGCAAAAACACTAAATTTCTTTTATTTTCTTTCAACCTATTGAAAATGCCTTTTCTCTCACTGCTTTCAACATAAACTCGAAGATTTAAAATTACTTAGGTAAGTAACCAATTATGGACATGTCATGAGCAAAAGATGGGATCTCTTTGAATATGGTAATGACAACATAATAATATTTGGAGTTATAGTAAGTCTTATTTCACCACTCATTTTTAGCTTTTCTCTTTAGATATATTGTTTCAGCCAATCTTATCTGACTAAATATGTTATAGATAGACTTTTTCAAACTTTCTCCTTATATGTAATGATAGCAGATATTCTCTATAAAAAATTGATAGTAAGTTTTCTTGCTGTCAAATAACACTTCAGTAGCATTAAGTATGAAATATTTGAAAACCAATTTGCATGACATTTATCTTGATGACCCTCTGAGGCTCTGTAGTTTTTACATGCTATTAGTGTGCTATGATTAAATATTTTGTTTCAGGGAAAATATCATTATTTCTCAGCTTCATGTTTGAATTATCAAAGTCACTAATCCTAGAACAGAGCTCTCAAAAGCACCAAAACTCTAGCAAGCTGCTGAAATGACCCCTTTTTTTTGAGACTTGATTTAAAGTGAGTCTCATTTTCCAACAAGTGACTGCATAGAGCCGTTAAGTGTTGCAAAATATCAGAGGAGCAAGCCTTTGCATTATATGTTACTGCCCCTCTAAGATTCATTGTTCTTTCCCTCATTAGCTGGTCACTATTCTATGTGTGATTAATGCTTGAGATTACTTAGGAGTGAAGTTAAAGAATGATCAGAGATTATGTGCTCTCAAAGTATGTGTTGACTAATTTGAGTTTGAACATTCCAAATATAGCCAACTGTATAAGACTTGGAAAATATTTTGTTGAATTATATATGGGCAAGACTGAAGAAGCCAGAGATACATACAATAAGCATGCAACACAACACACTGTCATGGGAATATTACTCAATATAAGCCTCTTTGCCATCTAATTCCTCTTTCTCCCTGGTTATTCTCATGTGATTTCTTTTCTTGACTCTCTTATCTAACTTCAAATTATCTCATTTCTCCTATTCATTTAATTTCCTCTCATCTGCCTTATCTGTGCTTTTTCTAACCTCACATTATGGTACTTGCAACATATTTTCCACAGTATTATTGGTGGGTAAACAACACATCAACAATTAGTGCCCTTATTTCTAAATTCTTCCTTACTTTTTGCCTTCAGGATACTTGAGTTTCTTCACTGCTGATTGAGTCAATGGCTGGAGTAAATAACTCTGTGGTGACTGAATTTGTATTGATTGGACTTTAAAGCTCATGGGAGATTCATCTTTTCCTCTTTCGGTTTCTCACTCTGTTCTACGTGGGGATTATACTGGGAAACATCTGTGTTGTACTCACTGTTATTACTGACTCTCATTTGGACTCGCCCATTGTGATGGCTAGGCTACTGTGTCAACTCGGCCAGGTAATTGTGCCCAGCTTTTGGGTCCAGCAAGCCTGGGGCTAATTGCATCTGCATCAATCAGCAAGATTGGATGAAGAATGGATGATGCTGTTATCCATTCAGTTGACTGCTTTTAAAAGGGAACTGATTTCAACATTCGGAGAGAATTTCCCAGCTCGTCGTTTAACAGCGAACTTCTCCCAGGAACTCATCGACGACCCTTCATCAGTCTTTCATCAGAGCAAACTCATCGAGGACCCTTCATCAGTCTTTCATCGGAGCCGCTGGCTTGCAGCCTGCCAGTGGAACCTGGACTTGTGTATCCCCACGGTCACGTGAGAGACTCTTATAAAATCTTATATTTTTAACAGAGATCTCGTGTTGATTCTGTTTCCTGAGAGAACCCTGACTAGAACAGCTGGTACCGGGAGTGGTTCTTGAGGAACAGAGTCTTAAACATGGGATATCTGAGGTGGTTCTCTA
>PVKH010024073.1:0-13898 GCA_004027955.1 Chaetophractus vellerosus
AAGCCCGATGCACAGGTGCACTGCCAGGCCCTGCCCCCAGCCCCTACATGTGGGTGTGCCATCAGGCCCCACGAACGGGTGCAACAACAGGCCCCATGTGTGGGTGTGCCACACGCAGCAAGATGATGGCGTAACAGGAGAGTGACACAAGGGAGAGCCAAGATGAAATGCACTGAAAAGCCAGGAACTAAGGTGGCACAGGTGGCAGAACATCTCCCTCCCACATTGGAGTTTCCCAGGATTGAATCCCAGTGAAGACAGGAGGAGAAGGATGAGAAGGGCGGCAGGAAATGGACACAGAGAATTGCCCAGCAAATGGACACAAAAACAGCAGAAATGGGGGGAGGCAGGGTTAAAAATGGATAAAAAGTAAATTTTTAAAAATCTGAAAAAAAAAGAATTATGAACCCAGAATTTTATATCCAGATAAACTATCACCTAATGTGATGATGGAATAAAGATATTCATAGGCTTATGAAGTCATAAAAATTTATCATACAAAGACTCTCTTTGAAAGGACTCTTTAAAGGTGTATTCCAACATGACAAGAAATGACTCCAGGAGACAAAGATGTGGGAAGTAAAGGTGAGGGAAAACATAGTAAAATATATTGTAACCTAATAAGCAATGACTACAAAAATTTATCCACAAAAAACCTAGAACTAAATTATAAACATTAATAATATGAAAAAGAAACAAAATTTGAAGGAAGACATCAGAGGGAAGTGAGAGAAGTTAGAATGTGCTAAGGTTCTTATCCTTGTCTTGTTCAGTGAAAAAAATATATAGATATCAATAAGCTCTCCAAATTTTTGATAGAGTAAAATAAGCACAAGTATAACACTTAATAAGTTGGGAGTAAATACCACAAGAATAAAATTAAACTGTATAGATTTCAACCTATAAAAAAAATTCATCCACTTAATGGAATATATGAAAGAAGGAATAGATGAAAAGGAAGAATAGTAAATAGAAAAAAAAAGACTTAATAAAATAGTTACAATAAATATAAATGAATCAAACTCATCAATCAAAAGACAGAGAATCTCAGAGTGAATATTAGAGGAGAAGAAACAAAGTAAAAAAGTATACCTAATATTATGAAATATACATAATATTTCACTGACAGAAAAATTAGGAGAAATAAACAGCTAAATCAACAATTATAGGTGAAGAACAATTTCCTCTGAGAAACTGCTGGTCCAAAAGAAAAAAATAAGCAAAATATCAAATGTATAAATTTCATAATAAATAATTTGATCACATAGCACATTATAACCAGTAATACAAACTGGAAAAATTTTGAGCCCACCAAGAACACTCACAAGGATTCATATTTTAGTACATTTCTCCAAACCTAACATACTTACTAGATTGTAAGTTTGCCTAAAATTCAATGTTGGAGACATCCCTTGAGGATTTCATAATCTTTTTTTAAGCGACAATCTTTAAGAATGCACACTAGGAGTAAACATTTGCTTACATGCTATTTTATGATTTCTTTCTTATTTTTTATCCCTTCTGTTTTACTTAAGTTAGGAAAAGACTTCTGTGAGTAAACTGCATTTCTAAATTCTGATGTCTGCCTCCTCTGGAATGGCTTTTAGAATGTGAATCACAGTCTTTTGGCCGCCTCTTATGGTAGTAAATTATCGTTCTTTATTGATGCATTGGAAAGAAAATAGTCAAAAGTTATTTGGTGCCAAGAATGGAAAGAAGGTTGGTGTTTTGAACCTCAAATAAGTTGTGACCCTAAAGGAATCATACTGACTGTAGAGGGAGCATTCTCAATATCCTTCTTCCTTCTTCCAGCAATAGGCCCTATTTTATCTTTTAACTTAGTTCCCCACTCTTAGTTTGTGCATTTTGGGTAGAACTAAAACCCCAGGAAGAAGCACCTGGTCCAGAACTAAACCAAAACTCATATTGCATTCTTTGGCCTCACAGATGGTTTCACTGTGGCCATCTAGCCTAAGATTCTGAGAGCTACCAGACATGATAATCTGCTCTTGATATATAGAGGCTGTAGCCACCATGCAGGAAGAAACTCTATGAGAATGAAACCAAAACAAAGAAGCAGGGCCCAGAATAAAAGATAGAGAAACTAGATTCTGATGGCACTGCTTAAACACTGATCCACCTGTGTTTAAAAACAGAGCTCTCCTTAACCTTTCTAATTCCATGGGACAAAAATTCATTGGTTTTTTTTTTTGTTTGTGTTTTTGTGGTTTTTTTGCTTTGGTCATTTGGGTGGGGTTTTCTGTAACTTTCATACAAGAATTCTGATAATCTGATTTTCTTATATAGCTCATAAATTTGATTTAAAGTCATTTCCAAAAGAGAAACTCAGAAATATTTTGAACCATGACAACATAATTGAAATGAAATCTCCCAAGGTGATTACAGTGGAAAGGAATCATTCAGATGCACAGATGTTTACATATTGTGTAAAATGTCAGTCTTTTTATTTTTATTATTTTAGGTCAGGTTTTTAGCTATTTTTAGGTCATTCATTAGTTATTCTTAGGTGAGGTTTCACCTTGGTGCAACTTGGGACATACGCCCACCCTTGTAACAAGGTGGTTGGGTGGTGTAACCAAAAGAAAGGGATAAAATCAGTGCTAGGCAAATTAAAAATGACGGATGTTCACTGTAATTATCTTTGAACAAGTGCAAGCTTTATAGGAAAGCATTTTAATTTTTTGTTATTCATCATATTTTTAATTTTTGAAAAAGGAACTTGTGCCTGCCTTACATCAAGGATTTTAACCTAGAACCCAAAGGCCATTATTGAATTTAGATTGTCCATAAAAACCCCTCAGAGTAAGTGAAAAAATTGTGGTCACGACCATATGGGGAGTTCCGGGAAGTAAATCCATGGCCTTTATTAGATTGTCAGAGTCCATAATGCAAGAAAGAGTTAAAAATCACTACCCTATATACTGGTTTGATGGCTAATGAACAAGTTCCAGTCTTTTAAAGTATTCAAGGGAGAACATACACTATAAATTAATTGGCTAATAGTTATTTCTGGGGGTGAGATAAGGGCTAAATCTTCTTCTGTATAACTTTTTGGCATTTTCAACATTGTCTATGATGATTGTGAATTATTTCAGTAATATAAAAGGTTAATTTAAGAAAAATTTCTACCTAGGTCCCTGGATCTATCATGAAACTCCCATGTCTAACATAGTAATTAAGTCATTTCAGTATTTAAAGCAATGGATAGTTCAAGAATGAAGCATCAAAATTCAAAAGGCATAAAAACTCACTCAAAGTAATCAGAAAATCCCATGTTCTCTGAACTAAAATTTTGCAATCTCTCTTAAACTCACTAATTGCCCAAACATTCAAGATATAAAAAAAGAAAAGTAAGGAAAATGTGAACAATCACTTCTAAATCAATCCTACTATCAAATTCTATTCTCATTCAAATGCTCCCCCAAGAGCTTTTAAACCTCAGTGGTGAACAGTGTCCTCCAATAAAGTGCACCATTGCATTCAGTGCCAAAAGATTAATAAAACTTAACCAAGATAATTACTTAAAAGTAGGCTCCATTGAGTGAATCAGGGAGGGAAAAGACTCATTCCTGCTAGTAATAATTATCCCTAGGTAAATTATTTCCTAACTATGCTCTCCCAAAGGTGCCTTCTTCCAGAGAGCTCTTCCAGAGAAAACAATAGCCTGCTAGGGTTTATTTTAAGGTCATAATCCATTTTGCCAGACTATGTCAACCCAAAAGCCCTCCTCCCCAACCCTCTTCCTTTCACTCAAAGCTGCCTATAATGTACTCTCCATTCCTGTCCCCCAACTAAAACAACAACAACAACAACAATAATAATAACTCTATGGAGTACTTAACATAATGCCTGGCATATAGAAAGTACTTTATAGTCATCCATTAATTTCTTCATTATTATATTTTTTCAAGTATTTATTCAGTACCTATCATGTGCCAGGCACTGTACTACGTACTTAGGCTACATCAGTAAAGAAAGCAGATAGAGATCTCTGCTCACATTGAAATTTCATTGCTTGGGGACATGGACAATATAAAACAAACATAATAAGTAAGTAAATTACATAATATATAAAGAGGAATAGATGTCACTTATCTTACCTAAGGTAGATAGATAGATAGATAGATGATAGATAGATAGATAGATAGATAGATAGATAGATAGATAGATAGATAGACAGATAGATATGAATTTGTGGTGAAATATGAGAGAAGATGGAAGAACTATCAGTGGAAATATTTATCTCAATAGTTAAGGAACTATCCAGAAAGTGTGCCTTCATCTTCAATGGGTGAATTTTTTTGTCAAACTTTATTATTCAAAGTCTTCAATTTTCTTGGCCATTTTGCTATATATAATTGACCTTATATCATCTACTGAAATAAAATTAAAATAGAGCATTTTATATTGCTTTATGAATATATAAAGTGTGTTACCTTCTCTAGGATCCAGTCCAAACATTTTATAGATGAGGAAGCTAAAATCCAAGGCTTGTCCATGACTTGCCTAATACCTTTGGCCACTCTTAAGATCTAATGCATTAGGCAAATATGCTTTTACTAAAGAACCTCATCCACAGAGCCTGATTAGAGTTAAGAAACAGAGGGAGAAAGAAAGTTTTATTCTTTTGTTATTTCTATGAGCAAGGGGTGTACTGGGGGAGAATTTTTTTTAAAAAAGCATAGAATACAGACAAATGGAAATGTTAGCAGGGACACTTGAAATACTGTCCAAAGAAACATTATAGGAGACCAGAAGGCCCACACAGTTATTGTTTAATAAAACCAGCTTAATATTTCAACATAATACCAAGAAAGGCTGAAAAGTGAGCAAGCGTCTCATTAAAAACCACTCTTAAATTTTACATTTTCATTCTCATCAGAATATCAAAAGAAACAGCCCTTTCTTTTTTCACTTAAAAACTATCAGATATTCTTTTATGGTCTTCTTTGATTCATTCTGAAAACTCCTAAGTGCTCTAAGTGCCAACTTTATCAAATATGTATCCATATACTGCATCTTTACATACATACATTCAAATACCTACCTAAATATACTATTATGACAACTTTGTGTTTCAAAACCTAATAGTATAGTGATGCAAATTTTTGTGTTTTATTTAAGGACTGTTATGTTTGTATGTACATCTACACAAATAACATGGATTTATCTTTCTAAGAAAAAAAATTTTAAGCCCTCAGGTACACTCCTCTCACCAGAATCAACTTAATTCCATTAGACATTGTCCTTTCCAGAACTGCAAATTCAATGAAGCCAGCAGGTCCTGATCTTGGTTTCTAACAGATGGCCTCAACAATATGACAGTAATAGCATCTGACATGTGCTGTTTCAATGATCTCTTTTACACTTGGATAAGTATGGAAGTGTTAGATCCCGTGTGTTCCTTCAGATTGTTATTTCTGGCATGCTCTTTTTGACGTATGTTATGATTAACCATTCATAACAAATTAAATTTTCATTAAGATTAAAAAAATCTTTATAATCCATAAGCCTACAATTTGTTTCAGTTCCCTGGGTTACATTTTCAGTGCAGGGGGACTATTTCTACAAATAATTGTGGGGCTACTTTAGATTTTTTTTTTTTACAGGAATTGGCTATTTTACTAAAGGGGGTAGGATGCAAGTGGGGGAGGTCTAGAATCCCAGGAAGGGAAAAGAGACAATATGTCTAAAAGATGTGCGCCCTTGGCCTCAAAGCATTTTGCAGGGACAAAAAATCATAGGTTCCCAGGAAACACATCAAAAGACGCTAAGCCACATGATGCCACTTGAATGGCACCACATAGGCTGGATACAAAGACTAGCTGGAGCAGGCAGAATTCTTGTACCTTTAAGGTAGAGCTTTAGAGCTGATTGTAACTGTAATTAACAGTTTCCTCTAGCTGTGCAATGGAATTTTCCTGAAGGACTCAGTGGTTTTACTCACTGGCGGATTTAGTAAAATGGGATTTCAGGCCATGCAGTGCTTTCAACTCAAAGTAGCTAAATCTAGTTAAAGCAGAAACATCAATGATTTTCAGTGAACGCACATCATAGAAATGTTTGAGCATCATAAACCATGCTGATTGCTTCTTTCAAAAGCAAGCTGCAACTAAATAGGGACCAGAGAAGGCAAGAAAGCTAACTTAAGTATCTCTTTTCCTGAGCTTGCACTTAAATCCCATATAATTTTTTCCTATAATAATGTATTCAAACCTACTTAGTAACTGGAAGACTACTTTATTTTCAATGTACCCTAGAAATATTCATTATGATTGGGAAAAGTATTTAAATTTAATTCTTTAGCCTGTCTCACCATTAACAGAATCTCTACTTTGGTAAAGTTTCATAATCTGCCTAAGAAAGAATCTCTTCCTACATGAGTTTCCACTATAGATAACTTCGTTAGACTCTTCAGTATTTTCTTTCTACTGAAAATGAGTTCAACTATTCACAAAGAGATATAAAAACGTATAAATTGAAGTCCAAATAATGGAGAATAAACAAACCTGTATACTATTGAATACCTTATTTTAATAACAAATACAAAAATATTACCTATGCTTGTAAAATAAGCCTTTTTTTTAACTTTCCCAAATGGCTTGATGCAGAACCTAAGAAGAAAAGAAAACTGAAAAAAAATTGGTGAATACAATGAAAAGCAAGAATTTGGCAAGAGTTTTCTCTGCTTGACCACTTACTAAACAGAAAAGAAAGGAGGCAGAAAGAGCCCTTAAAAGGGGGCAGTACCAAGACAGTCACTTTATTGTGGAGCAGCCGCAAAATTTTAACTAGAAAGGGAAGTTCCAAGAAATGTGTGTGCACGAGACTCAGTACTTCATAAAAGCTATCAAAGAACTCACAGAAATGAACATTTGTAGGGAAAAGAGACAAAAGTATCTGTAGAAATCAAAGAAAAAACACACTTGAGAGAACTGTGGTGGAAAGAGCAGCATGTCCTGGAACCAGCAGTTTTACAGGGACTCCAAACACAGACGTGTATGAGAAAGTGTCCTGGGACTTTCTGTAACACTCTAGCTTCAGTGGCTTAAATCCCTTGGAAGAAGTTAAACTTCCTTCTACAAGATCGGAGATGAAATCAACTTTTGTCAAAATCTAATATAAAGTGAATGGTAGGATAGCAAGTTTTCACTGTTTTCACATTAAAATTGGTATGTGAAAAAATGGTATGACTTTACCTTCTCATGAGATTAATTTTCTATTAGGTGTTTTAATTGACAAAGCAAATCAGCCATTATTCTAAAAAGAACCATAATTGTTCTTCCTTGAAGTAGATCTGGGTAAGAAATTCTGATTGCGCTTCTGACACATAGTAGCCACGGCAAAGAGAAATAGAGATAAAATAAGTATGCTTTCCAAAGGAATCCATTTTATACTAGAAACAAAGAGCATCTCAATAAATTTATAAAAGCAGAATTTGAAGGGCTCCATTTTTCAACCACAATTCAATAAAAGAAGTCAATATAAAAACCCAGAATCACTTAACTATTCCAAAATAGTCTCCCAAACAAATTTGGGTAAAAGAGCAAATTAAAAAATATAATAGGCTATTTGTAAAAAATAAATTAATAAAAGCCCAAAAAACAAAAATGACAAGTCTTGATGAGGTCAAACAGAAATGCTATAACTTTTAAAATAATAATAAATGTACTAAACCTTCAATATAAGAAATTAAATATAAAGAAATAAACAAAATAAGAAATTAGAGAAAGAAATTATCCAAATTGAGTTCTAATTCTATTCCCAAACTTCTGAATGGCATCCTTGATTCTGCCCTTTCTTTATTGATTTTAACTTCAAAATGTCTATCAAATACTTGAATTTCCATTGCCACCTCCATATTCCAATGCCCATGGTCTCTCACTTGCACATATCAGTGATCTTCTCATTGTTTTACTTGCTTCCACTCTTGTCCTCCTGTAAGCTACTTTACACACAGTGGCCAGATTTTTTTGGAAATGTAAATTAGATTATATCACAACTATTAAAACTACTCAATGATTTCCCGTTACAAGCATAATAAAATCCAAATTTCTCACCAAGCCTTACCCAAAGACTGTAGAAAGGGATCTGTAGGCTGCATTTGACCCATAGACATGTTCTGTTTGTCCTACAAGATGTTTCGAAAGATTTTTAATTCATTGCCAGTATTTTAAAAAGAGAAACTCATACTTTAAAAATAGAAATCTCTATATTTTCTTGAAAATTTGAAATATCTGTCAACATTAGACCCATGTTTCCCTGTGGTAAGTAATACCTACAGTCCCTGCCACTCCTTATTGCTCCAGTCCCAAGTTTGGGTATAAATAGTTCATCAGTCCACACAGTTGTTGTGGGGTTTTGGAGGGTTTTGTTTTTTGTTTGTTTGTTCATTGTTGGTTTCTTTTGCTGTTATAGTCATGAAATATTTCTCAATACATAAGCATATTTTCCAACATGAGAAAATGATATCTGGACTGAACAAGCTATACATTTCTCAGCCCTTGCTTATTTATGATACCTGCCCCAAAACCATATAGAAAGGGAATGTCTGCTATCATTCTGGAACATTCTGAAGGCTGTTCCAAATCTTCACATGTTTAAAAACATTTCAACATTTGGCAAAACATAGACAAATCCTGTGATAACAATATTCACTCTTCATATGAGTCAATCAAGTCCTGGAAGGAAGGAAGGCAGAAAGGAAGGAAAGAAAGAAGAAAGAAAGAGGGAGAGAGTAAGGAGGAAATGAACATTTGTGCAGTACCTTTTACTAGAACTGTGCTTCGCACAATAGACTACCAAAAATTTATGTATAACATAAGCTTCCTACAGAGGCCTAAAACTGAGTCAAAGAGATAGGATATATGAAGCAATAAGAAGATAATGAATACCTAACTTATATTCTATAGATAACTGTAGCAGTAATTCAAGAAAAGAAAGATAGGGGAAGGCTGACAAAATCGAGGAAAACATGATTAGAAAGGGCCTTGATAGTAGAATAGCATCTCAATAAATGCAGAGCTTCAAGAAAATGAATGCATAATGAATACAGGCAGGGAGGGGGAAAAGAGCAAAGCATATAGCACGACAGAATCACAGAACCAGAAGACTCATTTGACTAATGTGAGGGTGATTTGCATAATAAGCGGACACGATGACATCATCTCTATATACTATATGCATATTTTATGTATTCATTTGCATTTCTGCATGTAGATAACGTGGGGAAAATGGTCTGCTGTCCTCAGATTTTAAGATCTTGGAAGATGAGGACCATATTACCCCTGACCCACCTAATCCATTTGTAGTATCTTTCGAAATCTCCCTAGAAACAAAGCAGAAAGAAATTATAAGAACAATACATTGTCTTTAGGTAAGATTTTCGATAAGATACTTTGTGGAATAGTTGGAAGAATCTTACAATAAAATTATACATATGGGAGCAGGTGTAGCTCAGTGGTTGGTTACCTGCTTCCCATATAGGAGGTCCCAGGTTCAATCCCCAGTCCCTCCTGAAAAAAAAAAAAAAATTTACCCATATTCAAATGTCTCCATAAAGTAAGTAGATAAAAAGCTTTATCTGCAATTCAGACAGGGTGAATAAAAGGTGTTAAGTGACTTGTCCATGCCATGTTTCAGGCTAAATTTCAGGTGGCTCTCTATAATTATTTAGCTTTTCAGGTGGCTTTGGAAATTTCTCCTCCCCTGTCCCAGCAGAGTGCTTCCATTGTCTTCCCCACTCATGCCGCAGGTCTGTGATGGTAGGGTTGGGTGTAAGGGTGTCATTAGCCTCTCCCCAGTCCTTCAGTTCACCTCTCATCCAAAAAGAGATGCAAAATAGCTGGCTAAAAGTTTAATATTTGGGTTTTTTTCCCTACTTTTTTTACTTTAGCATTCTTTGATTTTCCTCAGTCATCCCTTAATATTTAAAGCCATTTGGGCACTTATCAGAATTTTCAGCAACCCTAAAACACAAGAAACCAATGTGTCCAGTTTAAATTATCAGTCAGCCCACGTTCTCAGCTCAAGTGAAACAGCAGAGATATTGAAATCTTAGATCTTCTTTCCAGTCAACTCATGTAAATAAAATTATAGTCATTTCTATTATATTGAAAACAGATTAAATCTAGACACTAAGAAGTCTGAAATTTAGACCCAACTCTGCCATAACTTGCTAATTGAAGAAGTGGAAATAGCCCAGAGCTTTAGAACAGTACCGTATGAGCAAATTTACCAACTGTGAGGTCTGACACAGGGGAAGTTGCTTAACTTCTCTGACCCGTCTGTAAAATAAAGATACTATTATTTAATTCACAAGGTGGTTATGAGGATCAGATGGATAAGTTTATAAAAAGCAATTAACAACATCTCATATCAAGTGGCATTCAATATTAGTCTCCTTTTCTGTAAAATGGAGTTGGATTTTGATGAGTTTTAAGGTCCCTTCTGGTGCTAAAATTTTATGTTTCTATTATTTTTTCCTAGGTACTATAAATTGTATACCAGCCTGATTCCCTCGCCTAGCCTCCAAGCTGCACAGCTGCAAACACTTAACTCCCACCTGTAGACTCAATATAGCTCCAGGCTCTGAGACTGTCATAACCAAACCTCTACCTAATATTCCCTTTTCAAGAACTGAGTGGTTGCCTTATTTCTTGCTTTATACTCTATTCCTTGGGGACTTTAATCCCATCTTCTCTCTCCCATTTCTTTCATGATATGGAAGCTGGTCCCTGCGTCCCTATTACCATTGCTTGTTCACAGCTACCTGCTATAAGTTCTCCCTGAACTGACCACCTGCCTGCTTGGACACTCACTGGCTGCCTGCTGCCAGTTTGAGAGTTCTAACCCAACAGCCAGGACATCTGCCTGCAGACCACTGCCAGGCCTCCCAGATACCAGCTCTACGATCTACCCACCTGCCCGCCTGCCTCACAGCACTCGCTGTGTGAAAGCCAGCCTTCTTCCTTCCTGCCCAGCTGAGCCCAGCCTTCTTGTGGGTCCTGGACTATCAGCCAAACCCTGGATCTGACATGGATATGGACACTCACTAACAGTGCTTCTTATTTCTAGAGAGAATGCAAGCTCCTAATATATTTGAGATGAACTATCTTAATCACTAACTCACCTCTGTATTTACTCTATATTTTGTAGCCTATTTTTCTTATTACCTATTTTTTTTCTTTTCACTAATTTGCATTTTATGGAAGTAAAACACATACACAAAAGTGCCCAAAATATAACTGCATAGGTCAGTGTATTGTCACAAACATTCTACAACATAGGCATGTAACCAAGAACCAGGTCAAGAAATAAAATACTGCCAGTACCACAGAAGGCTCCCTCATGTCCTGCAATCACTATTCCTCACTATCAACCAAGACTTTTAAATCCATACTTCACTTTTGCCTGTTTTCTAATTTTTACATAAATGGAATCATAAATAATATATTCTTTTGCCCAACTTTATATTTGTAGGACTGATCCATGTTTATTCATTTGGCTGTAGTTCATTCATTTTTATTGTTATAAAGAATTCCATTGAGTAAAAGACCATAATTCATATATTCATTCTACTCTTGATGGATATTTGGGTTTTCACTTGATTTGGGCTGTAACTAATAATATTGCTATGAACATTTTTATGTATGTCATTTGGAGCACATGTGCTTGTGTTTATATTGAGTGTAATATATTCTATTATATATTACATGTAATATATCCTCTAATATATTCAAGAACTGCACTGTCCAAAGTGGTAACCACTCTACAGGTGACTATTTAAATCTAAATCAATTAAAAATTTTAATATATAAAAATTCAGTTCCTCATTCACTCTAGCAAGATGTCTAGGGCTCAATAGCCACATGTGGCTAGTGGATACTCTAATGGAGCATAGATATAACACATTTCCATCATCACAGAAAATTTTATTAGACAATGCTCTTCTAGAAGCGCTATTTTTATTGTTTTGCTTTTTCATATTTATACCTATAACTCAACTGGAATGGATTTTTGTGATGTAAAGCATGTGAGAATCCCCTGTATTTTTTCTATGTAACTTTTATGTAATCTAAAGTTTCTTTAATAATAAAGAAAAGTGAAGAGAATAAAAGAAAAGAAAAAAGAAAAGAAAGGGAAAGAAAATAGACAAGACCATCCTTTCCCTACTACACTGAAGTGAAAATGTTTTCATAAATAAAGTCTGTTTCTCTACTATCTATTCTGTTACATTATTCTATTTGTCTATGCTTTTACCAAATTAATATTATCTTACTTACTGTATCTTTATAATAACTCTAACTATTGAATAAAATAACTCTTCCCATTTTGTTCTTCAAAAGTCTTGGATACTCCTGATCTTTTGCATTTCCATATAAATTTTAAATTCACCTTGTCAATTTCCACCAAAAAAATTGGGATTTTGTTTGACATTCCTTTGAATCTATAAATCAACTTGGAAAGAGTTTTGCATTATTATGTTGAATCCTCCAATCCACAAATATGATACAGCCATTGAAATATTTGTCATCTTTAATTTCAATAATATTTTATATTTTTCTATGAGGAGTTTTTATACATTTATTTAGATATACTCTGAAGTACTTGATACCATTTGATACTACTGTATTTTCCTATGCTTTGTTCCTGGTATATAGAAACAGGCTTTTTTTTTAATTCTGGTGATGTATTTAGCAACCTTGCCAAGCTTATTTTTCAGTTATACACACATAATCATATCATATGCAAATAAAGCTAATGCTTTCATTATTTTTTTCATTACTATTGAGTTGGTGAGTGTTTACAGTACAGTACAGTGTTAAGAGTGGGCATTTTTGTCTCATCCCAATATCAGAAGGAAAGCATTCAACATTAAGAAATTTATTTTCTAGTCTTAGTTTCTAGATAAATGCTGGATTTTATAAAATATTTTTTCATTGAGGAGTCTCCCTCTTTTTATTAATGTGATATATTGCATTGATAAACCAACCTTGCATTTCTGAAATAAAATCATTTTGGTCACTGAAATAAAATCATTTTTGTCATGGTGTATTATCCATTTTATATATTGCTGATTTTCATCAACTAATATTTTTTTTAAAGATTTATTTATTTTATTACATATCTCTCCTTCCCCCCGCTGCGGCGACGCACCGAGAGTGGTCACTGCGCAGGCGCGGCTTTCCCCGCTTGTGGGCAGTCTCTGCATCCGTTCACGGCCGGCGCTTGATTCAGTTCGCGGGTGGCTGGCTACGCTCCATCCGCGGGCGACCTGCCCTGCCCGTGGTGGCTTTTGCCCTGTCCGTGGCAGCTTTTTGCCTTGCCCACGGTGGCTCTGGCCCACCCATGGCGGCTTGCCATTCTCAAGGCGGTCTGCCCGCTAGGAGAGGTCCCCGGGAATCGAACCCGGGGCCTCCCATGTGGTATGCCGGTGCCCTATCCACTGGGCTATCGAGCCGGCCCCCATCAACTAATATTTTTAGGACTTTTGAACCTATATTCATAAGTGTGCTGGGGGTCCCCAAGACCACCTCTAGGTTTGATGACTCACCAGAAGGACTTGTCATACTCAGGCTATAATTTACTACAGCCAAAGGATATAAAGCAAAATCAGTAAAGAAAAAAGGTACATGGATAGAAGTATGAAGGAAACCTCTCCCAGTGGAGTCAACAGGAACCACAATTATTCCAGCATCAAATTGTGACAACACATGTGAAATGTCATCTAACAGGAAAGCTCATTACAGACTCAGTGCCCAGGGTTTTTTTACAAGGGGGCTGATCATATAGGTTTCCTCTGCCTAGCACGTTCCAAGATTCCTGATCTCAGAAGTAAAGTAGATGTTTAGTATAGAATATGTTGTTTGTACAGA
>PVKH010024075.1:0-13708 GCA_004027955.1 Chaetophractus vellerosus
GGGGAAAGGGGCTTGGGGAGGGACTCCAGCCCTGTGGTCCCTGGGGAATCACAGCCAGGGCTGGGCCCTGGACTTCACCCATGGAGGGGGGCCGGGCAGCTGTCACCGCCTGAAGTCTGGGTGGGCAGCAGGCCTGAAGGAAGCTCCTCAAATTTATCAGTCTCCCGACACAAGTTTGGGCCTGGGAAGCCAGCATCTTGTAAACTGGGCAGGGGGCAACAGAGCAAGGAAGTAGAGTGCAAGTGAGGGGTCTGGAGAGGCAGGAGAGAGAGAAAATGAAAGCAAGGAGGGAAGGTGTTACAGCAAAGGCAGGGAGTGGGATTGATGAGCTGGCTGGGCGAGACGTTTCCCAGGATTGGGGGGACACTGTGGGACCCCAGGTGAAGCTGCTGTGTGGCTGAAGGCCTGGCTTTTGCTCTTTGCCAGGACAGCTCATTTCCCCAATCACCTCCCCACAGCTCCGACCAGGAGGCCCAAAGGGCTGGGCCGGGGCTAGCATTGGTTCCTCACTGGCTGGGAGGCCCTCGGGACCACTTCTTCTGGGCCCCTATGGCCCTGGTCACACAGGGGCAGGCAGGGGGCCCCATGGGGGACAGTAGGACCCAGCTCCTGGGGAAGGGGGTTCTGGTTCCGTCCTGGGGCCCGGATGTGGCGGGGGTCTAGGCTGGGCTGGCTGTGCTGACCTAGGCATGGCTAGTATGCACTCATTCATCTTTTTTTAAACAGCTTTATTGAGATACGATTCACGTACCATAAAATTCACCCACTTTAAAGTATAAAATTCAGTGGGTTTTAGTATATTCAGAGTTGCACAACCATCACCACAGCCTAATTTTAGAATATCTTCATCACCCCAAAAAGAAACCCTGTACCCATCAGCAGGAGCTCTCTCTCCCTGCCCTGCAGCCCTAGGCAACTTGGTTCTTTGCTGTTCCTAGGAATTTGTCTATTCTGGACATTTCATATAAATGGAATCACACAATTTGGCCTTTTGTGCCTGGATTCTTTCACTCAGCATAATGTTTCAAGTCCATCCACGCTGCAGCACGTATCAGCACACCGTTCCTATTTTTTTCTTTTTTTTCTTTTTTTTGAGGTACCGGGGGCCGGGGATTGAACCCTGACCTCGTATGTGGGAAGCTGGTGCTCAACCACTGAGCTACATCGGCTCCCCTGAGTTGGTTTTTTCATTTGTTTGCTTGTTGTTTTTATTGTTTGTGTGTTTTTAGGAGGCACCGGGGACTGAACCACGGACCTCCCATGTGGGAGGCAGGCGCTCAACAGCTTGAGCCGTACCCACTCCCCCACCATTCCTCTTTTATTGGGCTTGTCTGTTTTTGCCAAGGGCTGGGCAGCTGTGGTTGGGCCTCTGCCCTGGGACAGCTTGGAGCCCCCTCCCTCATTCACTGCACGACCCCTCCAGGGCACTCTGCAGCTCCGGGGCCCCTCCCTACCTGCCCTCCCTGCGGTGCGCTGAGCTGGTTTTGTGGACCCCATCAGGGCAGCCCAGCTGGTCCTGTCGCCCCACAGAACCACAGCTCCTTGGAGCAGGAGCGCCTTAGAGTGGGCAGGCACAACCTCTCTGGGTATAGACGGGGAGGCTACAGCCGAGAACCATCTAAGGTCATGGCAGGCAGAGCAGGGGCTACAGCCTTCCCTGTGGGGCACCCAGGGCCCCTCACACTCTCCCCATCAGCGCCTGCGGTCCACCCTCCTGGCCTCTCCGGGCAGAAGCTCTACCATCAGCAGCTGCCACTCTGGCCAGGTGCCAGGCACTCACCCAGGGCACCGCTCAGACAGATGAGGGACCCAGAGGGATGGGAGGACCCTGGGCCTGGCAGGATGGAGGGGTGAGGCTTGAGACCTGAGAGCCCAGGTCAGCCCTCACGCAGCCTACTCCAGACACAGCCATCCTGCTCCTGCCAGAGCCACCCGCAGTCCAGACAGGCGCAGCCCTGCTGCCGACAGCTCAGCCTCAATTCAGACGGCCCAGGAGGGCCGGGAGGGCATGGGGGAGCGGGGCACCGCCCTCGGGGTGCAGAGCCACCCTGCCTGGCCCTCCCGCAGCCCACGCACACACGCCTACCTTCAGAGCCTGCACCTTCCTGTCCAGCAGGCTCTCAATGTCTCCCGCCACCTTTTCCACCAACTTCTGAGGCTCATTCTCCTGCACCTCAAACAGGTTCCGGTTGTCCTTGTAGATCTGGAAGGAAGCAGAGGCTGGAGGTGAGACTGGGGTGGTCCCATATCCCCACGCCCGGGCTCCTGCCTAGCCCCTCCGCACAGCTCAGCTCAACAAGCCCTCATCCCCAGCTTTGGCCACCTTAAGGTGCACAGAGGGTATCTGGGGTTTGGGCCCAGCGTCCTCACGGACTTGGAGGACGGGCAGGCCACAGGCTCCACAGCTTACATCTGAGGTGGCTGCCCAGTTGGGGCTGGTTGGTGGCCGGCAGCGGCTGTGGTTAGTGGCACAGGGCTGCACAGGCTTCTCTGGGCCCCAGAGTCCCCCCTCGAGGGGTTGTAAGCAGCTCCCCCCACCTCGTTATTAATCCAGAGCAGCTGTGAGCACCTGAGGGGGAAGAGAAGGCTGGACAGAAGGAGGAGACAGGGCGTGGGGCAGAGATGGAGCCAGTAAGCACACATGACACACCCACATACCAACACGAAGATACCCCCCCACGTGTGTAATACACCCACACTTGCATTACACACACGGAGCCACCCCTCCATACGGGCTCAGGCTTCCAGACCCCCTTCTGCTGGCGCTGCCCCAGGGCAGTTGCAGAATTGTAGCAGGAGCTCTGGGCATCCCTGGGGCTCCTCTGACTGGATATGGGGGTGGGAACCAGGGAAGAAGGGGCAGCTGGGGGGACAAATCTGCCCATCTCCCCTCCTCAGGGTGGGCCGGTGCACATGTGCATGTGGGGGTGTAAATCTGGCCCACCACCCGCCCATCTGTGAGCATGGACCCGTGTGCTGGGGGTGGGGCGGGCTACACACCCCAGACGCAGACCGGGGACTTGCACGTGAGTCTCAGGGGCGGCCCTCTGCGGGCGCCCGTGTTCACGGTCGGGGCTGGGGCGTGTGCACGTGCAGTGTGTGCGTGCGTGAGCATCAAATGCCGCACGCCCCAGAGGGGCCGTGTGGGCATCCAGGTGACCCCGGAGGTTTGTGTCCCATGCGGGCTCCTCCACCAAGGGTCACAGGCCGGACTGCCACGGCCAAGCTGCCGCCACCAGCCTGTGCCTCCGGGCTGTGCAGAAGCGGAGGGAGAGAGAGAGGGGGTGGGCGGTGGGGAGACAAGGAGGTGGGGGAGGCAGCTGATGAGAGGCGAGACCCACAGGGAGGGCGACAGCGGGATGGTGGGGAGATAAGGCCTCCAGCACCTGACGGGGGGGGCGGGGGGACAGGGTGCCTCCAGAGCTCCTGCCCTGCCGCCCTCTCAGCACCCGGCAGTCCAAGGGTTAAAGCAGCGCACAAAGCTCAGCTTCGGCAATTTTCTCCTCCTCCTGCCGCACCCCCATCCCTCCCAGCTTCTCTTTTCTTTTTGTCCTTCTCTTAGAACAAAATAATTTGTGGTGAAGTCGCTCCTTCCCACAGCACAGTGGTAAGGAGGGGGCGAGTGGCAAGGTCTGGCCACACGGTCAGGGAGGATGGAGGCCCCAGGTGGGCACCAGGTCAAGTTGTTCCCTGGCCCCCTGGGCCCTCCCTCAGGACAGGGGCTCCCAGATGGGAGACAGAGAAGGAGTGGGAGCCTGGGGGTTGCTGGGAAAATGCAGCGAAATCCCAGCACCTTACTCTTGGGGAAACTGAGGCCCAGAGACAGGAGGACAGATGAAGGCCCAAGGGCTATGAGTGGCAAAGCCAGGTCTCCACCTTCCCTAACCCTGGCCTTGGACCGCAAACCCTGCTGTGTTCTGGCCGTGGTCAGGGCCATGCTGACTGAAGCCTCTGCAGAGCTCACCCCGGCCCACTTGGCACCAGCAGGGAGCACAGCTGCCCAGCTTCTCTGGGCAGGGGACAAGGTTCCCCTATTTCAGTCTCCCCTGCCAAGGTCATTCTCGGGGGCTGCCATGGGCAGGGCCGTCTAGGTTGTCTGTAGCAGTGGCAGCCCCAGGATCCAAGGCTGGACTGTGAGGGCCCCCAGACAACTCTCTGAGGGGACCGGGCTGGCCCGTCCCCTCGGGTCCAGGCAGCCCCTCGCAGCCTGTCATGGTGCCTGGGCTGGGGCTTGGGGACCCCAGAAGGGGTGGATCTCTGGGTGGCAGGTCCACACCCCAGGCCCCGATAGGTGGCAAGGGCTTGGATGCAGGGACTCTGCCACGAGTGACCCCATCTCTAAACCTCAGTCTCCGGATGTATGAAATGAGGGAGCACAGGCTGACCGGGGACCGCGTGACTCCTGTGGCACGGAGCCTGTGCTATTCTGCAAGAATTCTGCAGAAATGTGTTCATCAACTGCAATGAATGTACCTCACTAATGAAGGATGTTACTGTGGGAAAATGTGGGAGGTGTGGGAGCAGGGCATATGGGAATCCCCTATATTTTTTTGACATTTGTATAATGTAAGTATCTTTAAAAAAAAAATTCTGCAGAGATCACAGGGCTCTGTCTCCACCCTTTCCCCCTAGACCTGCACCTTGAGGGCTGAACAGAGCCCCCAGGCCTGGGCAGCCTTGGTCTCCTGGGGTCTGCCTACCTGCAGCCCCCACCCGGGCCACTCTTCTACTGCAGTCGGTCTGGAGGAGATAACAGGGGGGCACAGACACAGGGATGCTGCTGAGGGGGCACAGCCGCCCCTCCCCGAGTGCTGGGCCCATGCTCACTGGACTCTCAGCCAATGCACCTGCCCGATTCCAGGTTCGAGAGCAGAGCTCTGGGGCCAGGTCTGACTCCACCTGTGCCTGGAGCTGTGCAACCCTTCAGAGCCTGGGGCTGCAGCTGCCAAGCTTTCCTCCTGTCCCATGTCTACCCAAGGTTCCACCATGGTCCCCTCCTGCTGGCCCCTGGTGCCAGCATTTGGGGCCCCTCCAAAGGACCCGTCAAGCGCCTGTCAGCATCTTCTGCTCCAGCAAATCAGGCCCCTGGGCCCCCAGCTCATGCTACTCCCACGGCCAGCCATTGGCTCATGCAGTCCCTGCTTCCCCTCCCCCTTTCCCTGCCCACCAAAATCCTGCCTTCCCCGAGGGCGGAGAAGTGGGTGGAAGAGGTTTCTGGTCAAGCTGAGAGCCAAGCCTGTCCCCCAATCCCAGACAAACCCCATGAGGTCTTTTGGACAGCAGGCCCCAGGTGCCTCAGCCCCTCCTCATATTTCCCTGTGGTGGGCCCTGAGCTGACCCTGTATCCCAGGGAGATCTGAGCGACATAGCCAGCAGATGCCCCCCCCCCCACCTCCCTGAGAGCCAGGTCATCTCTCCCTTGATGGGGTCTGGGGAGGTGCTTTCTACCTGCAGGCCCAGCAGGAGGCCCAGAGAGCCCAGGGAAGTTCTAGAGCATGAAGCCTGCCCGGGGCTGGCTCCCCTCGAGCCCCGGCCTCCAGTCCCAGCCCCTGGGGCCAGCTCGGAAGCAGCAGAAAGGCCGGTGCTTACCGGGTGGAGGGCCTTGACAACCACAGCAGGACTCCACGCCCGCTGGCGTCCTTGGCCCAGAGAGTTAATTGGAAAATCCCAATAGCTCCCACAGCAGCACAGCCTGCATGCCCGCCCTCTGCACGGGCAGCTGGAACGGGGGCGGGGCCTGGCAGGTCAGCAGGTGGCTGCAGCTCCAAGCCAGCCGTGCTGGGGCAGAAAGAGGCAGGGGCTTCATCCCAGAGTAGGTAGGATGGTGGTGGGCCAGGCTGGCTGGAGCCAGGGGAGGGTGGGAGGCACAGTGGCAGAGGGGCTGAGGAGCAAGGAGAGCAGGGGTGGCTGAGGCCCTGAGGGGCAATTCAGGAGGCAGCTCAGAGTCCCTGGCTCCCACACCCCGTGGGCCCTGCTCACCTGGGGCCTCCTCCCCTTGAAGGCAGCTCACCACCAGCAGGTACTGAGACCTGTCCCTCCACCTCTTCTCCACCCCCTACATCCCCTCTGCTACAGTGCCAGCCCCAACCCCAGCCCTCTCTCAGTCCAAACAGTTCCTTTTGTTAAGAAGTGTGTTGGCCAGGTTTCTGGCCTAGGGATTCCCAGGGTTTGTGGGGGCCAAGGCCTCCTCAGGGGCCCCAGGGCCTCTGTCAGGCCTCCTGTGTCCCCAGAGCAGGGAACTCCACATAAATGAGAGCTGAGCCTGGAGGACACGTGGAGGGAAGGCAACCTTGGACAGGAAGCCTGGCTGCTCATGGGGGGCACTGGGAGAGGGTGTCTAGCCCCCAGCCCCATGGTGCCTGGAGCACAGAGACAGCCCCAATGAGACAAAAGGCCTGGACCAGTGAGCTGGATGGGCTCTGGGCAGGCCAGAGAGGCCTTTTGCAAAGTCCCAGAAATCCAGCAGCAGTGGGACTTGGACCCAAGCCTGCACCCAGCCTGCCCAGGGTGAGGAGGAAGATGGGGAAGGGAGAGGGGAAGGAGGGGGAAGAGGAGGGGGGGAGACCTTCACAGCATTGGTCTGGCCTCCAGGGCAGGTGCTCCATACCCTTGACCTCATTGCCCTTCAGCAACCTCTGAGGAAGGCCCATCACCACCATCCTCATTCAGCATGCGGGGCCAGAGGGGCTAAGTCACCAGCAGAGCTGGACTTCAAACCAGAGCTATCAGATCCAAAGCCCCACTTTTTCTGTAGCTTTGTCCCCTGTATTTATCCCCAAGTTGAAGGTGAGCTCTTTGGGGAAGGAGCTCAAGAGATGGGCTGGGGGTTTGGTGGGCCTGGAAGGGGCCTGGGGTGGGCCCAGGGTGGTGTGGAAGGTGGGAGGGACATTCTAGAGGGCGAGGATGGGGAAGACGGACCCTCAAAACCAGCCTGATCGACTAACCAACCGCCCAACCCTTGGAGTGAAAACAGACGAGTGCAAGGCTCCTCTGCAGCGAAGGTGAACGGGCCCTAATCTCTGGAAAATTAAATCAGAAAGAAAATGGAACGAGAAAGATTTGATGCAGGCTCAGCCCTGCTGCTGGCTGTCTGCTCAAAGGCCCAGGCTCAGTTGGGGTCTCGGCTGGGTGCACCAGCCCCTCGGGCCCCCCCCCCCCGCCTGGAGAGCCGGGGAGGGGACAGGCAGGCTGGGGGGAGTTGAGTCCCGTGATACAACCCCTGTGGGGCTTGCTGCCCTCAATTCCCCTCTTGCCTTGTCTTTCGGTGTCTGTTCCTTGATCTCACAAGGAGCAGCTGGGTGGGAGTCTTAACTGTCCAGCCCCTCTTGCCAACAGGCCCCTAACGTGGGGAGCAGTTAACAGGCTAGAGATGGCAGGCACTGGGGAGGGGGCAGGCTGAAGAGGCCTCGGGGTCTGGGATTGGAGGTGGGAGTCACCTGTGACAGGGGAAGCCTGTAGGTGGGTGGATGGGGGCCCCTGTTGGCTCAGAAGGTGGGGGGGTGGTGCAGGGATCTCAGCCAGTCAGAGTCGAGCTGGGCAAGATGCAGCCCTTACCTCCTGCCGCCGTGGGCTGCTGACGTGGCTGCTAACTGTCCTTGGAGACTGGATGGCTGGGGCACTTCCACTAAGAGGACCCAGGGCAGATCCAGGGTGGGCTGTGCCCCCAGGCTCTCCCCCACCCAACTAGCCAGATCTGCTTGTGACGACCACAAAAATCTAAGCTGCCGCTCCTGGGGCCACACCAGGCCCTGGAGTGTGTGCCGGCTGCGAGCTCCCTGGGGCAAGGGCCGCAGCCTCCCCTGCTGGCCTGGTGGGGCACTTACAGTAGGGGCAAGAGCAAGGGGCCTGGGAGGTGCCCGGGCAGGCAGGCTGTGTGCCCTGCAGATACGTGCTTCACCACCGCTGACGTTCAGCCGCTGTCACCTTAGGTTCCCATGTGGCCATGCTGCCACCACCCTGTGGTCCATTGGCCCCACACTTGGTCAGCTGTCTATGGTGTCCAGTCATAACCAGGGTTTGAACATTGTGGCATTGGTTGTCACACTGTTAGTAACCAAGATCGAGTAGGGAATGTCTGGAATGACCTCTCTGTCCAGAGGAAATCATAGTTACTTAGCCAGGACGTGACAATCTGGCCCTGCGTGGGCTGCAGAGGGTTCTTGGGCTGGCTTCCTGGAGCCAGCGAGGATGGGACCCTCCTGGGCTGGTGGCCTCTTAATGGTACTATCTTCCCCCAAGCCCCGTGTCTCTGTGTCCCCACTGGGGGACACCACATTCTTGCCACAGGCTCTTGTAAGGGTCCTCCTGGGCCTGGGGCTGCAGAGCTGGACCAGACCTCATCCCTGCTCTCCTGGGACGCTCCATCCAGAGAGGACAGATGCACATTCAGATTGCTGGTGGCAGACGGGGGGCAGTGGTGAGCTGGCCTGTCCGGGAGGGGCAGGGTGGGGGTGGGGGCTGTCAAGACAAAGACTGGGGGTGGCTTTACGGGAGAGGACACCTGAGCAGAGTCTGAAAGGCTGAGCAGGAGTTTGCCAGACCTGGGGTGGACAGGGGAGAAGGGACACTGGGCAGGGGGCATGGCAGGGGCAAGGGCTGGAAGGAGGGAGAGCTGATGGACCGTTCAAGCAGGAGCAGGGGCCCGCGGGTGCGGGTGCGGGTGCGCAGGAGGGAAGTGGGGGATGGGTTCTCAGGGGAAGGGAGGGAGAGACCCAGGCCGGGGAGGGGTCCCCCTGAGAGGAGGGCTAGACATGTGGTGGGAAGGCCTTGGTGGCTCCATGGCCGCAAGAGGCAACTGCGAGAAGCTCTCGTCAGCAGGGTTCCCTTCACAAAACTCACAGGGCCACGAAGTCCCCGCCGCCACCCCCAGCAACGCCTCCCTGTTTTTAAAGTTAAAGTTTAGTTGACTGTCATCCATTACTGCAATTAGTACATTATGTCTAATTATGCAATTAGTGTAAAAAGTGCACTTGCCGCTGAGAATGGGAAATTACGCTGCCTCGTTACGCTGTAAAATCCGTGTCATAAAAAAGCTCAATCTCTTGTTTTTCAAAAGACACAAAACAATAAACCAAATCCTCCCAGCCAAGCTGGGGCCAGTGTGTGCCACCCTCCCCTCCCGTGCAGGCTCCAGGCTCTGAGGCCCACCCTGCTGGACCCTGGGTGAGGCGTGACCCGCCTCAGAGGAGTGCAGAGCGCGAGGCCCTTCCTGGGCGCGGCCCTGTCTTTGCTCGGCTGGTGCAGAAGCTAATTTCCAAACCGACTGTAAACCCATGGCAATTCTGATTCTCCATCCATTCCAGGCCTGACTTGGAGTGAAACTCCAGCTTTAAGGCTCGAATAGCTCAGGCGAGAGCAGTCACAGAGCGGCTGTGGCCCCCACCCCACTCTAGAAATGAGAGGTCCTTTCTCCAAGGTTCCTGAGGGCAGAACTCTGAAATTCCCGAGAGTGCCTCTGGGCAGAGGGGCAGATGCCAGCTCAGGGGAACCTATGAGAACTTTCTCACCCAGGGCTCCCAAACCCTGGAAGCACTGCCCGGATAGGCAGTGAGTTCCCTGTCACAGGAAGGGTACAAGGCCAGCTGCCAGGGATGGGGCGCAGGGATTCACCCACTGTCTCCCAGCATTACTGGATAATCTCAGCTTTCCCATGGTCATGTGCCTACGTGAAGCTTGGCAGCTGTGACTCCACTTTCCTGAGGTCTAGCTTCTTTGGTGGTCAAGGGGGTGCTCTGAGGTCAGGGATCTGACAGGGGGGTCCCCACCACAGAAGTGACAACCCCAAATGGCCTAGGCCATGGGACCCGGGGAGGGGGCGTGTTCTAGCATCCCTGCCTGCCCATGTCAGCACGGGGCACACTCCTGCGGACCTCAAAAGCAAATGCCACAGGGCCAGGGCTCTCACCCATGACGCATCCCCAAGGCCACAAGTTAAAGCCCCAGCATGGGCTGCTGGAGCCCTCTCCCTAAGTAGCTCCCCGAGCTCCTTCCTCTGAGCTCCCGCTACCCTTTGAGTCTGAGATCCTCCACCCAGGCCTGATGGCAAGTGTGCACCTGTTGGCCCGGGTGTGCCGAGGTGCACGGGTGCTGGCCACGCCCCACTGGGAAGCACTTGACCAGAAGGTAGATGGCGTGTAGGGAGGAAGGGCGCCCGGACCTGGCTGGAGAGATGCCTGTTGCCTAACCTCAGGACAAGTGTCCCTGGACAGGCCCAGCCTCCAGGCCTTTGCCTACTCAGGTTGACTGGTTGACTGGGCCTTGGGCTGCGGGTGGCCTTGGGGAGCAGGGGAGCTGGAGGGCGGCCCGTCCACACAGACACCAGCCCTGGAGCCTCTTGAGGCCCCCAGTCCTCTCAGTTGGGGTCAGGACAGCACCAGGGGTGAGGGATTCGAGCCGGAGGTGAACTGAGCTGCAGGCGAGATCTGGGGCCCCGCTCAGCACCTCCTCCCCGAGCTGGGAGCCGCCGGCTGTCAAGGCAGCTGGGAGGGAAGCTGTGCCCAGCACACCAGCTGGCACGGGGGAGTGCAAATAAACATACCCGCACTTTCCCAACTTGCAGAAGTCGCCGGGTGGCGACCGGCTGGTGTGGGCGCCCGTGTTTACGGGAAACAGATCGTTTGTGCCGGTGTCTGGCCTCCGTGCCACCCACCCTGGCTCTGCTCTCTCCCGCTGCCTCCCTGCCCAACTGGCCCAGCCTTGCTTCCCCCAGCACCCCTGGCATCATTCGCAGAAGGGCGGCGAGAGTGATGGCAGGGTCCTCCATGTGCCCAGACGGGGCCCAGCACATAACCTACGGAGTCGTCATAACAAGCCTACGAGGCGGGTACAGTTATTGTTCCCATTTTACAGCTGCAGAAAACAAGGCTCTGGGAGATGGAAAAAGTGGCCTGAGACTGCGTGTGCAGCGAGGGGTGGACCCTGCAGTGCTGGGCTTCTCGGACCCTAGTCATCCGTTCCAGGCCCCGGGGGCCCGTCGCTGCCCCCCAGCCCCAACAAGTCTGGTCTGTCCTTACCCTGCCTCACTGCCCTGAGCAGCCCCGGCCCCCAGAGCAGGGCACGCCCTCTCACCACACGGCACTGACACGGCTTTGCCGCCGGGCCTCAGCAGTCCCTTCCCCTCCTGAGCTGTGACTCGGGGGCTGGAGGAGGGCCTTGCCTATTCGGCCCCCGGGGCTGTGGGTGGAGAAGGAGAACCCGGCTGCACCCCTCACGAGGGTCCCTCAGAATCAAGAGTTCTGGCAGGGGCGGGGGTCAGGGGTCTCTGGGACCCTCACGGGTCGGGGGTACCTGATCATTTCACAGCTCCCAGCAGTTATTGAGAATTCCTCTAAGACGACTGTCCCTCACAGCCATAGCTGGCGGAAAGTCACCCCCATCAACACCCTTGTGCCACGGATCTGAGGCACAGAGTTCTGAAGGACACGCCGTCCTGGACGAGGCGGAAAGGAAACAAACCTGCTCCTCTGCCTGCGGCGCTGCCTCCATTCTGCCTCTCAGAGCACTGATGGCCCAGGGGTGGGCAACCCTCTTTGGGGCTGGGCGCAGGTCCCTTGGGGAACCCAGAGTGGCTGGAAACTGACCTTGCCCTGAGCGTTCTCAGTCAGGCTTCCTTGCAGGGGGTTTCACCTGGTTCTTTTTCTAGCCCCCTCCATGGCCTGTGACAACGGCACTGAGGAAGGGCTCGGCAGTTGGCTGCCTTCTTACAGACGAGGAAACTGAGGCACAGGGAGGGCCAGCCCTGTCCAAAGTGGAGCTCCTGGAGCCCTGCTGCACCCACAGCCCCTCTGTCTGTCCAGGAGGGGCTAACAGCCCAGCTGGGAGGCAGAGGGCCTGGGTTTGAACCCTGGCTCTGCCCTTTACCAGCCACGTGGCTTGGCACGAGCTGCACTCCACGCAGCCCACAGGCGTGCCGCATGGGGCGTTCCTTAAAGAGGGCTGGTCAAATGTGAGGCGTTGCTGGTTTCTCATGGGCTCCCCTTCCCGGGCTGCTCCCCAAACCCTGAATGGCTTCCCTGCCCCACACTGTTCTGCAGGGAGGGCTGGCCAACTTTCCAGGCCACGCAGGGCAGAAGGCTGCTGCATGCTGCCGAGGGCAGCTGCTGAAGGCTGTCTAATAACGACAGCACCAAGGACGGCCCCGATCACAGCAAGAGGCACTGTCCAGGCCCTCAGGCTCCTGTGAAAACACGGTAGAGCTTCACAAGGCAGGTGTGGGGAGAAAAGGCAGCAACAGGGGCAAGCCCTCCAGGTGGCTGCAGCCTCTCGCTATGTCAAGGGCCCCGCGTGGGGCAAGGTCATCCCAGGTCCTGCCCTGTACCCATGCACACATGTACTTCCAGGCATTTGCACCTGACCTTGCATCCCAGGCCCCACACAGCCCTCCCACATTCACACCCAGCACCCAGGAAGCTGTGTGCAGGTCCTGTCACGCCACTCAAACTCAGGCTCATGGACAAGGCGCCACAGCCCAGACAGACCTGTCCACTGACCCCGGCAGCCCAGGCCTGTGGGTCTGCACCCACCCTCAGATGGTGGTCTCAGCCACCTGAAACGGTGTAGGGAGTGGCGTTTTTCTGGTCCCAGATGGTCGGGGCTACCTGAGGGTCATGGTCTTAAATTGTCCCTACCAGTGCAGGTGCTGGACCCAGTGGAGGCAAGGGCAAGGCCTGACAGTGGCCCCTGTACCAGGGTCCCCAGGAGGCCCGGCTGGGCTCTGTCCTCTGAGACCCTGATGCAGGCTGATCACAGGGCCCGTGTGTTGGTCACTGATGGGGCAGTGGACCCCAGAGCCAGGTTGGAGCTCACCATGGTGAACATGCAAGGGCGTGTCCAAGGGGACACACCACACGCGGGCCATCTTGTTCCCACCCTCCGCCAGCACCTCCCAGGTCCATCTTAGTCCCTCCCCTGGTGTTTCTTTTTTCTTTCTTTCCTACCTCCAATTTACAGGCCCTTCTTGAATTTTACATGTCTGGGTAAGTGCCTCTAAATCTTCTGCAAGGCAAGTCGGAAGCATTAACAAACAGGATGGAGACCCTGAGGCCTTGCACTAGCTGAGGACGCACACACTGGGGACATGTGAACACTGTCCAGAGAGAACGCTCTCTCGTCATTTGCAGGTGCTCCTGGCCTCTCCCAGGAAAGCTTCCACATTTGGACCCAAAAGATTCTGCATGGTGGCCCCACAAGAGTCCCAGAGGCCTGGGCTGGGGTGAGGGATTGCCATGCCCAGCCCCAGCTGGTGCTCCTGATGGGCCCTGGCCCCTCTCTGTGCCTCAGTTTCCCCTCATTTCACTGTGGGGAGGGGGAGGGACAATCTTTGCTATCCCTGGCTCCAGGTTCTGTCTTCATGAATGCGAGCACCCCAGTGGCCACCAGGCCCCCGTTTACCTTCCCTGAGTCTGCGTGCAGTGTTTGCCATGCAAACGTACTGTGCAAGCAGAACTGCCTGCTTGGCCGCTCCGGCAAACACCACAAAGGCCTGTGGTCCAAACAGCCATGAACTTTGAAGCAAGCATTTCGTGGTCACAGGAGGCAGATGCTGTGCCTGGGCCCCCACCCCAGATGGGCCACCTCCTCGCTGCCCAGCTCTGGGGACTGCTGGATGGGGTGAGGGCTACCTCAGGAACAGCTGCCAACACTGTGGGGCAGAGCATGTGCCAATCCTCGAGCGAGCCTCCATGCTGCCATCACATCAAAACCCTCTGTC
>PVKH010024076.1:0-13712 GCA_004027955.1 Chaetophractus vellerosus
AGGAAAAATAGATTGCTGTGAAAGTAAAAAAACAAATCAAGCCTAACAAATTGCTTCACTTCTCAGGAGAGATAATTTGATTTTAAATCCATTTTACTGGTGCCTCAGAAAATATGGAACCAGCTAGATGACTAAATGTTCAGTTTGGAAACAAGGTTTGTATCAAGGAATTAACGGTTTTAACTGGGATTTTTAAAATTTACAACTAAATATGCTTTAAATTCTTCTTCTTAGGTGATGTTAAGGAATACAAAATTGATAGGAAGATAGAGTTTCCTCAGGGAGCTATAGGCATCCGCATCCACTACTTAATTTTGTCATTATGAACACAGTGTTGTTGTCATAGTTATAATTGTAACACAGATTACAAAATGCTCATTTTAGGGCTTTTCAATGTGTGTGTGAGTTTAGGCAGTAGAAACACATTTTCCTCAAACTGTACATTTTTGCCTACAGTATAGATATAAATGAAGAATTATGTTCTCTAGGGTATTTCATGAAATCTGTTGAAGATGGGACTATTGAATACTAAAATTCAAACATTCCCAGCTTTGTGTCTCATGATGGATTATGATTTTAGTAATACAGCCTGGCTGAAACATGTGTTTTCGGAAGAAATTAACTGGTACAGAAGAGGCAAGGCATTAGCTTCCCAGCATGGGAGCAGGTTGCGTGCTAAAAAATGTTTCAACAAATGTTTTCTTCAACTAACATGTTTCACTGTGTGGATGGGGATGTTTCCCAGCATCAGAAATTTAATCCCTCTCTGCTTAATCTGAAACATCCTGGTCTAGCTCTCTAGAAATGTACCATATGGAAAAATAAGCCATATTTTCAGTCTGTAGAACATTGCAGTGTCATATGCACATGGATGGAGATTTCCAGGAAGGAACAACTGAGGATTCTCGCCTTCTTGGGAAGAATGTTATTTTCCTTAACAAATCATTTTTTATGTAACCCATAAATAATATACATAGAGAAAGCTAATAGATGGAAAGAGTAAAAACAAAAGCATAGTAATATACAATTAAGTAAATAGGCCTAATAATTAACTTGTCATTGAATCTTTTATAAACCTGCACAGCCAAGTCCTGAATCGATTAGCAAGAAAGTAGGAGAATGTATCTACTTCTTACAGAAACAATGGAGAATGACACCCAGTTAAGTTGAAAAGGGAGCAGGATTTCCATATTTAATGTTAGAACAGTACTAGTTAGCTTAGACTATTTCACTGGAAGAGAAGCACATCAAGTTCTTGGAATTTTGATTTAAGGAAAACACAGGATATGATTAGCTTTTATTATATAAAATGATGTCTTTGGCACAAATGGAATCCATGCTTTGTCATCACTTTCTTTAAATTGACCTTTTGGAGGTAGCCAGGCAAATGGTTAAGAGTTCATCTCTGGAGCCAGCCTGTGATAAGACTCTGCAACGCAGTCATCCTGTGATCTTGCTCAAATTATGAAGTTCTTAATTTTATGTTTTCTCATGTATAAAAAGAAAGAATATTCTATCAACTTTAGAGACTCCTTTCTTTTTTTCTTTTTAATGCAGTGATACGTGTAAAATGTTTAACATTACTGGCCCATGGTAAACATTCAGCAAGTGAGAGCTATCATCATTATTACTTGTAGCATCTTTATTGGCAGATGACAAACAGGATGATTGAAGGTGGAAATGCCAATGTCAGTTCCATACCTGAGGCAGCTATGTTCTTAAGGACACCATGGAACTTGATAACATTAGCACTATTGGTCGCTGTCACAAGGTAACTTGGAAATGGCACAGACATTTTGTTGAGAAAAATTTAATGCTGTGAACTTAAATTTCTAAAATACAAATATAATGGAATATTAATGAGGGAATTTGCCATATTCTGCCTCTTGTCTCCGTCCATGTTCTACTGCCCATCCTTCATTATAAAGATTATTTTTCTATTTATTTTCTCAACTGTGCCTGTCAAAAGAATATCAAACATGTAAACTACCACACATCTTAGACTTCTCTGAAGTCAGAAATGTTTTGTTCATTGATGTTTCCCAAGAAATGAAAAATTCCACTAAATCAAATTGAAATTACTTTAGCTTTGTACTATTTGACCTTTTTTTAGGAGGTACCGGGGATTGAACCCCAGACCTCACACATGCAAAGCAGATGCTCAACCACTGAGCTATACCCAATCTGCTGCACTATTTGTGTTTTGATCTGAGGCTTTTAACATGTCTAATCATACAGATGAGAAAAAATGGTTTCCAAATTGCTTAGAAATGAAAAAGAGAACTGTTGAATTCCAAACATGGATAAAAAAGATGAGAAAATAATTAGTTGGATTAAAGGCCAACAATTATAGGCACAGACCCTACATTCTCCTACACAGCAAAAATAGAAATTTTAGTATGTTTGTATTTTTTGGATTAGTATTATTACTGGCAAGAATCCAATTATCAAGGGTGCAATCATTTTCTGGCTTAAATGTTATCGGCTTTTTAAATGTTTGGGAGAGGAATGGTATTCGGATTTTAACTCCTGTACACTGGGAGGCTTTTTCAGATGGACTTAGACACATATGATGAATTTTAGTCTTCAGATATGGCTAGAGGACAGATTGCTTCTGGAAGATTTGAAATTGAGAAGGACTTCTCAATTAAAACTAAATCCTTTGCGTTAAACATACAGCATCGTGCATGTGACTTGGAGTGTTTCCTCTTGCTATGCTTGTCCTAGTCGAGTGCAGCACAACATAACACTGTCCCTGTTCTGTGATGAGATGTGAGTGATCAGAGGGTCAGAACGTGCAAAAGCACGGCGTTTTCAAGATTTAAAGCTGTGTTCACTAGAACCTTTTGGCATTTGGAGTAACAGATGGAAACACAGAAAATGAAGCAGCAGACACAGATGCCATGGTTCACTGGTCCCCCACCCGGTGATAGTCTAAGGATTTGGGGCTTAATCTTTGCTTGCTTTCTTCTTCAACTCAGTCTATTGCCACATTTTAAATGTGTTAATATGTTGTTACTGATATCTTTGGAAAAGAAAAGTCGTGTATTTTTTAATATGTTATTGGTTAATCCATGTTTTGCTTTTATTTTTCATGCACATTGGCATATCAAAAATAAAAATACTGCACATCTTTAATTTCAGACAGACTGTAATATTTGCATGGTTGATGACTGTACACTGTTGAAAACCACAATAATAGCTCATTACTGCTTCAAAATTATAAAACGACTCCACATATTTAGCCAACTTTTCTGATTAACCTGAGAAGTTCTTATTTTGAGGCAATTTGGAATAGAAGGTAGCAACTTTCTTGAGAAAGGAACTGGTACTTCTATAGATTTTTCTATTAAGTCATGAGTCCATACATCAGCTGGAAACTGTGAATAGAAAGTACATTTCAATTAGAAATGGCAATAACATTTTAGTAACATGTAAATTTCACAACAATTGAGGTGGAATGTGTCTTCAAGAAAAAAATAGTCATTTTGATTAGTTTT
Source organism: Chaetophractus vellerosus (assembly GCA_004027955.1). Taxonomy (NCBI): domain Eukaryota; kingdom Metazoa; phylum Chordata; class Mammalia; order Cingulata; family Chlamyphoridae; genus Chaetophractus; species Chaetophractus vellerosus. Next base: position 3,501 of record PVKH010024076.1, read on the forward strand.
AACTTTTCTTTTTAAAACACATTTAAAAATAAGTAAGAAAAAAAGTTTCAAAAAGGAACAGTTTTGAATTTACCAAAATTTTCTTTCACAAACATGATTGTGATCAGAGAATCTATATTAGGAGAGAAGTTAAAACTTTCCTATCCCTTCTCCCATTAAATAGACCCTTGTGCCAAGTCATTTTGTTAGAATGGGAGGAATATCCACAATATTATTAAAGAAGATAAATTATGAAATATACATATATGTGAAATATGGAATAAAATATAAACATAGAGAATCATGTGTTTTTGTGTGGTTATGCATTTTGGTACTGTAATCTATAAACAGCATTGGTGAGATGAATGGATTCATGTGAAAACTGGGAGGTATAAGTACATGCATTGCACAGTTAAATACTAAGGAATAATTTAATAAGTTCAACCTCTTATAGAATCAAACTAAATATTAAATTAAAATTTTATATATTCTACAAATATTTAAAAGCAAACGAGAAATCTGGATTCCTTGATAGAGTAAAAAAGTCAGAGTGAGCAGCCAGAAGCTGGAAGTCAATGAAACATGGAAGAGAAAGGAGAAGCCAGGAAGGGCTGCCATTTGCATTGCCATGTGCAAGAAAAACCAAGGAATGAGCATCCTCAGCAGCCATCCCCGGAACTCCACAGTCTTCTTGGCGACAGCATCACCTTGATGACATCTTGATTACACCTTGGTTTTGCACTTCTTCTAGCCTCAAAACTGTAAGCCAATAAATTCCCATTGTTTAAGACTACCCATTAAAGGTATTTGATTTTGAGCCAGGAAATGAAAATAATAGATGTGAATTTAATATAGCATTAGTTCTTTTGAAAAGTGTGATGACGGGATTGGCTTTATTAGTATATTCATGCACCAAGAGAATTTGTAATCCAGAGGTAATCTAATAATTTAGTTAACAATAAAAAAACAAAGCTTCCTAATAAAAAATGTGAATACTAGCTTCATTTGGATTGGTCAAGAAAGAAAGCTTCAGGGGCTAGCTAAAATAATTCTTTCAAAAAGGGTACAGAACACAGTGTTGGAAGGCAAGTTGGATGTGTAACTATAGTTAAGTCACTCTATCTCTCTAGGCCTCATGTCCTCAACTGAAAATGAAAGAGAGTCTAAAACAATCTATAAGATTATTTCAAGTTCTCAAATCGGCACTTATGTATTATAGAGGGAATTCTTACATTGGAATTTTTACATTTCTCCATCCTGGTTGGCAACACTCCAGGCTAGGTCACCATTATCTCTCACCCAAGATAGTGCCATAGTTTCCTACTGGCCTTGCCAGTCTTGGGAAAGTGTGGGAAGCATTGTACAATGCAGCCCTTATCCTCGATAGAAATTACAGCAAACTTTCTACTCGAGCAACCAGACCTCAAAGGAAAGCTTTCAAATGGCTCTCTGTTTTTCTTAGGATAAAGTCTGAAATCTTTTCCATGACCAAGAAATCTGTGTGATCTCCACCCCTGACAAGGAACTGTTTTCATTTATGGACACTCTGTTTCTCAAGAACTTTACCCAGAATGCTCCCCAACAGCACAGACACCCCGTCACCCTGCTCTTAGTTGAGGTAACTCTTATCTGTCCTTCAGGTCTCTGCTTACAGATAATTTCATTCATTCATTCAACAAATACTTCTGAGTTCAGATTGCATGCCAGGAATGTTTCAAAGCACTGGTGATTTATCAATCTTTGTCCTGATGACCTTTAAACCACTTTCTTTATATTTATCTTTCATTCACCTGTAAATTTCTAACCTCAGAGCTCACTGTCCCTAGAACCTAATACTGCCTACTTGGCTCACAATAGGCACCAGTAGCTGAAAGTAACTGGTATATAATATGCTGATGGCTGAACCAGTATCTGAGTCTTTAGAGTGAGTAGGCTATCAACAAAAGTTTAAAAATATTTTGTCTTTCTATTTTATTAAAACACTATTTAATGTTAAAATAATATATTGGTCAAAGAATATATGACTATTGTATTAGAAGCCATTCATCTAAATTATAATTTTGGGATATCTATTTCTATCAACTTTCTGGATAATTGGCAGCTTTCCTTTAGGGACAATAACCTTGTTATTCAGTCTCTGAGTTATTGATAACCTGAGAGAGACATTGAAAAGTTGACATTGTTCTGTCTTTGCTTGTGCTGTGAGCAGACTAAGTTGCATTTCCATGAATTTTATCAAGGAGACTATCACATTATCTAGATAAACTTAATTCAATTTGATTGCTGTATTCCTGTCTTCTAATTGTCTTTATAACATAATCTTCAACCTTGAACTTTGAATGCCATGGTGATTTTCATATCTATAATATTTCCTAGAGGGAAGAATTTCCTACAGCTTCTTAAAAGAGACCAGAATTTAATTTCAACCATAACTACCCACCAAGTTAGACATAGGTCTATAGTTTTTGTGATTATGTTTCATAAGATATGATGGATTCATATGAGTAATAATAAACTATTTTATATTGGAGTTAGAGAGTATAATGGGAAACTAAAGTTATTCAAATTTGTATATTTACATAAAAGTAGATATATCATTATGAACTATTGCAGTAAGCCAGGGACTTACCAAATGCCTTAATGTACAGGTATAATTACCCTAACTTATCCTATTCAACTTACTTAATTAGAGAATCCAAGGGGATTAATTTTTAATAATTAGCATTTCTAGATTGTTATACCATTATCTAGTTAAAATTCACACACACATTAAAACTGAGTAGACAAAAAATAAAAACAAAAGCATATAAAAGGTTGATATCATCATCAACTGGAAAGGAATTTATGGTAAAAAGAAATAGTAAAATGTGTTGCTGTCAACTCTATCCATTTCCACACATTTACAGTCAGGTTAGTTAAAACATCTATATACATTAAGCATCAGTACTTCTTCACAGCCTTCTCTTATCTCCTAATAACCTATACTCTAGATTTTAACTCCATGTATTTAGTCTTCATATTTAGTTCATATTAGTGAGACCATGCAATATTTGTCCTTTTGTGTCTGGCTTATTTCACTTAGCCTAATGTCTTCAAGTTTCATCCATGCTATCCTATGTGTTCCAATTTCATTTCTTCTTACTTACTGTCGCAAAGTACTCCATCATATGTATATACAACATTTTATTTTTCCATTCATTGGTTGATGGACACTTGGGTTGTTAACATCTATTGGCAATTGTGAATAATGCCGCTTTGAACATTCGTATGCATATGTCTGTTCATGTCCGTTTTCGCTGGGTTATAAATGTGGTTGTGGCTAAAAAGGGTAGTCTAGGGATGTAAATGTCAATTGAAAGAAAGCTAGAGAAAAATCTAAGGACTGAATAACACAGCGAACCCAGAGGTGGAAGAGAATTGTGGTTAATATTACAAATGCAAAATGTCCTTCTGTGAACCAGAACTGATGTATGTTATATTACTATTGCAGGGTAGTGGGAATGTGGAGAAGCATGGGAAAAATACAATTAATGTAACTTATGGACTATAGTTGACAGCAATACTGTAATATTCTTGCATCAATGCCAAAGATGTTCTGTGTCGATAATAGGGGGGCATGGAAAAAATATTCCAAATGTATGTTATAGGCCATAGTGGTAATAGTCTGATGATATTATAACATCTGTAACAAATGTTCCACAACAGTTTGGTGTGTTGGTGAAGGGTTGTTGTATGGGAATTCTAGATATGTGCATGATTGTTTTTTAAGTTTGTAACTTCTATAATAAAAATATATTTTAAAAATAAATAAACATTTAAAAAAACAGTAAAAAGGTATTTTATGACCATTGGATTCACAAAAATGTAAAATATTTAGCAATGCCAAGTATTGCCATGATGTGGACAATGGTAAGTCGAAGTATGCTGGAAGTGATCCAAAATTATAAAACTGCTTTGGAAAGCAACTTGGCAATATTTAAAAATGACAACACTGGATACTCTACAACCTAGTAATGTTACTTCTAATTATAACCCTAGAGAAAGTCTCTTGTGTGTGCATGAAATCCTGTCTAACAAGGCTTCTTTTAAACCTTTTGTTGCAAAAATTTGGAAACAACAAAAATGTCCAGGGGGCCGGCTGTAGCCCAATTGGTAGGGGTCCAGTCTACCAAATGGGAGGCCCCGGGTTTGGTTCCCAGGGCCTCCTCGAACGGGCAGACCGCCTTGAGAAGGCAGGCCGCCGTGGGCAGGGCAAGCTGCCCCAAGCAGGCAGGCCACCGTGCAGTGAGCTGACTCGGCGGGTCGGCGCAGCAGGGAGAGACAAGCAGACACAGAAGAACACAAAAATGAACACAGCAAGAACAAGCAGAAAGGGGAGAGGGGGATGTATAATAAATAAATAAATAAATAAATAAATAAATCTTTTGAAAAAATGTCCATCAGTAAAATAAATTGTGATATACTCATACTCATACTCTGGGATAACAAAAAAAAAAGCCATAATAAAATGATTTGATTCCTTAATTTGACCGATATTTACTGAATACCTATTATGTACTATGTCTTCCTATAGACTGAGGGTAGAGCAGCAACAAACAAACAAACAACAATAACAAAACAAAGACCCAGATCTCATTTGACTTGAATTGCATTGCAATTGGGAAAGCCAAGATATGTCAGAGCATGATAAATGAGAAGAAAAATAAACAAGGATAAGTGAATATTAATTCATGGAAGGGGAAGCTGCTATTTCAGAGAAGGTGATTAAGTAGAGCCAGAAGCCTGAATGAAGTAATGCAGCCAGCTATGCAATTTTGAGGATGATCCTAGACAGAAGGAACAGTAAGGTCCAAAGCACAAAAGTTAGAGGAGTTATAGATTATAGTTTTCACCAGAGTACCTGGAATAATGGAATTGCCATTTTACTAATATAGACAAGACTGGGGGAGAAGTATTCTTGGGATGGGAAGAATAAAAAATTTGGTTTAGGACACATTAACTTTGATAAGTATATCAGGCATCTGATGGGTCAGTTTCTGAAGCTGGAGCTCAAGGAAAAAAATTGAGGATTCGAGGAATATATTTGGGAAACTTGAGTCCATAAATTGTTTACAAACCAGGGCACTGACTATGACTACCTAAAAGGTAAATATAGAAATTTAAGGACTGTGCCTTAGACGACAACAGTATTTAGCGATTAGGAAGATAAGAGAATGGAAAATTAAATCCAAAGCTATAGGGAGAGGCCATAATATAAACTTAAATAATAGGGCCCGGCTAGATAGCTCAGTGGATAAAGAGCGCGCTGGGGTACCACATGGGAGGCCCCAGGTTCGGTTCCCAGGGACCTCTCCCAGTGGGCAGACGGCCTTGAGAAAGACAAGCCGCCGTGGGCGGGGCAAAAGCCACTGTGGGCAAGGCAAAAAGCCGCCACTGGCATGGCAAAGTCACCCGTGAAATGCGGAGCTGCTGCCTGCAAAGCGGAAGCCGGCAGCCCGCAAAAAACATGGAGGACTGCTGCCCGCAAAACATGGAGCGGAGCCGCCCGTGAAAGCGAAATGGAGCCACCCATGAACGGAGCGAGCTGCCCCCGCCTAGGAGGGCCGACTCGGTGCATCGCCGCAGGGACGGGGGGAGACAAGAAGCAGACATGGAAAGACACAGAAGGATGGACACACAGCAAGAGCAAGCAGAAGGCGGGGGGCGATGTGAAATAAAAAAATAAAATAAAATAAAACTTAAATAATAGAGGAAATCACACAGACGACAAATTAAGGTTGTGTGTGTATTTGTGTCTTGGGCGGAGGCAGGGTTGGGGGGTGGTGGGATGTTTGGAATGACAGCCAGAAAAATGTTAAAAGTAGTTATCACCATCTAGGTGCTAGGTGGTAAGATTTTGGATAATTTTTATTTTATCTTTTATGCTTTAATGTGCCATTGTATTAAATTGCCTAGCACTTTTTCTTTTGTAAGTTTTTGTATTTTTCCTGGAAGCAAGCAATTTATGCAATTCAATATCCTTTATGTTTTCTTTATTATTTATACGAACGAAAGCCCTGGGAAGAAAGAATTTTCATGAGTGTGAGATTGATAATCTCAGCTGGACCTTTATGTACTCACCAGAATTCATGTATTTTCATTGTGCTAACCATATAAGGGAAAGCTTTCAAGTGAATTGTGAGGAAAATGATAAATTAGACAGGAGAAAGTACTGTAGAAGTTTTGTGGTACAAAAAGCATAATTTAAACCACTTTTGTCTTAACACTTCTACATCCTCAGCAATGCCATGGGTGTATGTGCATTGGATAAAAGGTTCACATGGCATGAATACAGTGCTGCTTCATGCTACAATAATAAATAGACTTTTTAAGAGGAATGGGAAACCTGGATTTCACCATCTCTACAGAAGCATTTCTAATGTTTTTGGAGGGCAAATGAATATTAGCATTTTCAATATATGCAAAACACCATTGAAGATTTACCTCAATATAAATATATGGAAATATCACAATCAAATGCCAAACTGAAGTAGGAACACAGCTAGACAATCCAATCAGCAATGTTATTTTAAGTGACTTGGGATAACTTCAAAAAAGTTCAACTTCTTAAAACAACAGGCAGAATGTCTCTGTAAGTATATAATTGGACATATTGTCAATTTTTAAAAAATAATAATAAACAGGAAAGAGAATTGCCTTTTCCTATAAGGAGGCACTTAAACTTCTTTAGAGGATTTTTCATGTCACTGACATATCATGATTTTGCTCCTGATTAAATCAAAAGAGGAAACCTTAATATTGCAACTTACCCTGTAGACAATCCTCTCCTCCACTAAAGATGTTTTCTCTTCTTGACCTCAGAGCTTGGTCTCTTTCATATTTTCTCTCTCCCTTTCTCTCTCTCTCTCTCTCTCTCTCTCTCTCTCTCTCTCTCTCTCTCTCTCTCTCTCTCTCCCTCTGTCTTTCATGCACACACACATGACAGGGTTTTAACAGTTTTGACCCCACAATCTTTAATATTATTCTTTTTGTTATCATCTCAGTGGCTAATGGCTAAATATCTAAGCTAATGCCACAGCAGTATCCAAAGACTAAGCAGAAAAGCCAGATGGTGCACTATGTTAGTAAGAGAAGTTCAACCAATGGTGGCAGACAGACCATATGACCATCTGTAGAGAAGGAACTTCCTATCCTTTGTTTGAAAACATGTTGGGATCTTTGAGTCTTACCATTCCATTTCTTTGGAATTCTTCTGAGTTTTGTTACACACCACTCATGGTATTGAATGATGCATACAATAGCTGTATCAGACTGGACATGTTAATGAGAGCTTTGTATTTATCTTCTTCAGAAATGATTATCTGCAAAAAAAAAATTAAGTTTGTAAACAAAACTTTCAGAGTATTATGGCAATTAGAAACCATGCAATAGAAATGTCTATTCCTGCTTATGTAAAGCTAAAATGGTACTTCACTTATTTAGTACCAACTGTTTTGGATTGTCATGAAGTGGAGTTAGTGTGGATGGTGGGCTCTGGAAAACATAAACATCTAGGCAGTAACAGAAAAACTACCTTCAGTGATCTATACTGTTGTTATTTTCAGTGCAACCAATAGAAAATATGAGAAACCTTCTTTTAACAATTATAGTACACTAAAGTTTATGGACAAGAGCAGAGATTTCCAGAAATTTTTTATCATGTAGAATGTTATGTACAAGAGTAATTTTTCTTAGGGCAACATTATGTCATCATTATGTGCTAGATTAGATATACTCCATATTCAGCCAAAGGGGTGCTGATGCAAAGTACCAGAAATCTGTTGGCTTTTATAAAGGGTATTAATTTGGGATAAAAGCTTACAGTTACAAGGCTCTAAAGAGTCCAACTCAAGGCTGCTTTCTCACCAAAGTCAGTTGCCACATGTTGAAGCAAGATGTCAGGCAATCTCTGTCTGGTTTCTCCTTCCAGGGCTTCCTCTTCCTCTTGGGGCTCCGTGGGCCCAGGCTCTTCCCAACCTCAGCTGTAAGCTGGCATAGGGCTTGCCTCTCAGGCCTTCCTATATCCAGCTTCCAGCATAGGGCTTGTTTTTTCTGGGCTTTCTTAGCTGCTCAAACTATCACAAATGGCTCCTCTTCCTTCAGGGCCACGGGATCAAAGTTCTTTCCTCTTCGGTGTCTATGGAGCTCTCTCTCTTCCTCTATGCCTTCTTAAGTGAGTGTCCATTTATATCAACCCACCAAAGGGGCGGGGATTCAACCCGGGGTCACACCCTACTGATGTGGTCAAATCAAAGGCCCTAAATTGATTTTATTAAGTAAACTTAAAACCCTTGAATTCCATACAAACAAAGAGTATCTCACCCAGAGGAACAACCAGTTTACAAACATAATCTTTCTTTTTGGGTATTCACAAAAAATATTCTCAAACTGCAACATTGCAGTCTGACTGTGTTAGAATGACTGGGTTGATACTTTTGATTTAAAGGGGCTGAAGGATTCCTGTTCACCATGACTATGCACCTAAAACATGTCAGGGGCACTGGTAGCTAGTTTTGACAGCTCACATTCCTCTAGTGTTTCTGTGTGTGTATATATGTATATGTTAAAATAAATAATAACAAGCTAATTAATTTCTAGAATATCCAATGTTTGAATTTATATAAAAAGAAACTAATAATGAATGACCTGATAGTGTACAGGAAGTTCAGTGCACACTATTTTTTTGACAATATTTTTAAACTTCTAACAGAGTTGTCATTATGAAAGCACAATTTCAAAATATTTTTTTAGTGGGAAAAAAACAGCACTGTTAATTTACTTTTATATTCCAGGGTCTAGGGATACTTTTCAGAGTTGAATTTTGGGTCACCCACATACTACTGTAAGTATATTAAGGAGAGAATTTATATAATTTATATACCTTTAAACATAAACTTATATGAATATATTATATACTTTTGTTCTTTTTATTATTTCTTGCTCTCAGAAATTAAACTCTAATGAATATAATTTTTTATTTACGATTTGTGTTATGGACTGAAAATGTAGTTTTCATTGATAACATGTCAAACTGAACGCTTTAGTGAAAAAAATACATGCACAAATGCACAACTTGGTAGTACTAATGCCACAGTGTAATCAACTATACCTTTACTGTTCAAATTCATGCAAATAATTCATTTATTCATTATTCATAATTTAATTCATCAAATATTTATTGAGTGATTAATTTCCTAGGCAATAACTAAGGGAAATGGTATTAAGAAGAGAATTGACCTAATAAGATTTTGCATTTTTGCTCTGTCATGCTGATAACTGTGTGGGAGATGGCATAGAACTGGAATCTGGGAGAATGCTTAGATCCAGGGAAGCCAGAGAGATGGTATTTCATGATAGTTGAAATAGTGAGGAAGAGATGGCTTCTAGGAACATTCAGGAATAAGTAATTCATAAGAGATTGGAGGAGACCTAAAAAGGAGTCAAGGTTGACTCATATTTCTAGAATGATTTCTATTGTAATGCTGCTATGGAGAGAAAGTTTAAGAAGAGCAGATGAGACTCCCTGACTGGCCTATTGTGTTTGAAGTGCTTACTTGGTAGTTAGATATGAAATCAGAACCTCAGAAATCTGGTCTGGAGATATTGTTGTGAAGGCTAGCAACCCGAAGGGCCCAGTTAAAACCATGGGAGTAGATGAGATCTTTAAGGGAAGTGTAGAGTAAGCAAGGTAGTGGGGAAAAAAATGGTATCCTACAGAAAGTCAGCATTTAGGGGACATTAGGAGGAGACTAAACCACAGAGGGGAAAAAAAAGTAGGACATAATAGATTATAAATAGACCAAGGTTAGTGGTCTGTCAAGGAAGCCAAGTGGGTAGCAAGTTTCAAAAAGATTAACAATAGCAAATTTTAAAATCCAAACTGTAAAGTGTCCATGACATTTTTCTATTTCAGTAGGGTGTTGTCGGCATTCGGGACGACCCTGCTTGCCGTGGAGTTTCAGCTCGCCGCTTCCAGTGGTCTCTTGGTGGCTCTCCCCAGCCAGTCAGGAGATGGGGGAAAATGAGAAGGGAAGAAAGGGGAGTGGGGGTGGTTTCGGCTCGCCGGGCTCAGGTGTCCCCGAGCACAGCAGGCCAGGAATCCAGGGGCCCGCCAGGCTCAAGCCCCAGGAACGGCGGGCCAGGGATGTAGAGCCTGCGTTAGCTAAGTGCAGATGAAAGCGGGGATTTGGGAAG
>PVKH010024077.1:0-13711 GCA_004027955.1 Chaetophractus vellerosus
TGAGTATGTCTATTCCAATTATACATTCTGGAGCTGGAAAAATAACCATAGAATGGGTCTGGAGAAACACTGGACCCTTTATAAGACAGACCTGAGTTAAAATTCCATTGGCCACCTGACCTCCTAAGCCCCTACTCTGACTGGTGGGTCACCGTGATGTTTTGGTTCTCCTGGAATTAATGTCATTTCTGAGCCAGTGTCTAATAAGCCCTGAAATATCCTTTTCCCCAATTCACAGTTACCCTGATAAAAAGCCATAGGTTTCTGTAGGGAAACCTGGGAGGAAGATTAATAATATAAACTTTGGGCACTTAACAGGATCCTTCCCCAAGAGGACCTGGCATTCCCCTCATTCAATGGGTTCTGGGTCTGTAAATTGTCTCAAGTCTGGGAATTGATTAAGAGGCAGTGATTCTCTGTTTCTGTAATTCAAGTTAGGTTTTGTTCACTCGACCCAGAATTCTTCTGCTTTTACAGATCATGTAGGAAATTACTAGTCTGCTTATCTATTTTATTTCTAGGTACCCTATAACCTATTAGCCAACGCCATAATTCTATGCAACTCAGACTCTTTTGATTGCTTCTTTGAGTCTGCCTTTCATTGTGATAGCCGTGCCCACCTTGTCTGTGGCAATTAAGTGCTGCTACTTGGCTTCTACCAGGTTGATATCCGATCATCCTCATAGTGTTTAGAGACTCTATTTCTGTGACAGCAGTTCCCACAGTAATATCTGACCTACAAAGAAGAGCAACCACGGAGCTCTTCAAGGAAGATGGAGTTAGTCTTATAAATTTATTTCTCACAATCCTTGTTAAAGGTGTGTCCTCTGGACAATCCTCAGGTGAGTGGGCAGTTCTTAAATGGTGGAGAATCTAGCATTCCAACTTTTTAAACCTTTGGATCTTCTCATCTACAGTATACAAGTGTAAATCTGACATCTTGACATCAGACATTCTAGCCATCTCTTGGTTCATGTTTCAGCAAGTCATACAAACAAATTGTTAGGGACCATTCTAACTTCTAGAGCTACAACATTGTATCCTGAATCTTTGCTTAGTGGGTCCATATCAATAAATTCAGCCTGAAATAACTTTATATTCCTTTTATCATTATCCCACACTCTTAATATCCGTTCCCACTGGAACACTCATGCAGTTTTTTTAGAGTATAACATACTTCCTCATGGGCCATACTTTGCACTTCACCTTTGGAGGATTGTTGTGATTTTAGTTTACTTATAGGTTTTGAAGAAAGAGGAGTTGTGAGGGTAGGTAAGGAGAAGGATTAGAAATGTCTTGCAAGCTACTGATGTCAGCATTCCTTTGTATTTTTGTCTGGTGAGACAGGATTAATCACTACAGGTTGGGGTTGGATGGCAGACTCCTCAGGACAGGGTGGATGTAGGGTACTGTTTTCTTCAGGGCAGGGAGGAGGTAGAGACTCATTGGGGCAGTCTTGTCTTGGGCAGTGCAGGCTTGAAACTCGATAAGATTAAGTGTTGACCTTCCACCAGAAACCAGGCAGGTGAAAAGAAAGTGGTATGATGTATTTAAGGTACTGAAAGAGAAAACCTGCCAGCCAAGGATTCTGTATCTGGCAAAACTGTCCTTAAAAATAATGAGGGTGAGTTCAAAGTCTTCACAGACAAACAAAAACTGAAAAACTGAAAGAAAAAAACAAGGGTAAGAGGCTTGGAGAAGAGGGTAAAAATGAAAGTTATTAGGAAGGGTAAACTAAAGGGTAAGAAGACAGACAATAGTATAATATTACAACAGAGAGCCAAATGACAAAATGGATGAGGTAAGTAATGCCTTTACAGTAATAACATTGAATGTTAATGGCTTAAACTCCCCAATCAAAAGGCATAGACGGATAGAATTTTGATTCAAAAAAATTTTATATGTATCCAGTACACTTAATTGAGAAATGTATATATTCATTCATCTGTGTTCACTTTTTAGCTTTTAATTGTTTATATTTTTAATTATTAAATGTACAAAATAAAGTCAAAAAGAAAAAAGAAAAAAAATTCAAGTCATCTATGTGCTGTCTACAAAAGACTCACCTCAGACATAAGGACACAACCAGATTAAAGGTAAAGGCTGGAAAAAGATATTCCACACAAATAGTAACCAAAAAAGACTGGAGTAGTGATTCTAATATCAGACAAAAGAGATTTTAAATGCAGAAGTGTTACAAGTGTGAAGAAGGTCATTATATATTGATAAAAGGGCATTTAGCAAGAAGAAATAACTATATTAGATATTTATGTGCCTAACCTCAGTGCACCAAGATACATGAGGCACACATTGGCAATGTTGAAGGTAGAACTAGATGTCTCTACAATAATTGCTGGACACTTCAATACACCATTCTCAGTATTAGATGGAAGATCTGGACAGATGATATATAGAGACCTTGAATAATATGAAAAATGAACTAGACATCTATAGAGCATTGCACCCCAAAACAGCAGTATATACATTCTTTTCAGAGCTCATGGATCCTTCTTCAAGATAGACCATATGTTAGGTCACAAGACAAGTCTCAATAAATGTGAAAAGATTGAAATTATATAAAACACTTTCTCTGATCATAACAGAATGAAGCTGGAAATCAATAATGGACAGAAAAGGGGAAATTCATAAATATATGGAGATTAAACAACATTCTCTTAAATAATCAGTGGCTCAAAGAAGAAATTGCCAGAGAATTCAGGAAATATCTTGAATGAATGAAAATGAAAATGAGAACACAACATATCAAAACCTACGGGACAGTGTAAAGGAGTGATGAGAGGCAAATTTATAGTCCTCAGTGCTTACATTAAAAAAGATGAAAGAGCTAAAATTAAAGATCTCTCTGCCCACCTGAGACTAGACAAAGAACAGCAATCTAATCCCAAACCAAGCCTAAGGAAAGAAATAGTAAAGATCAGAGTAGAAATAAATGAAATCGAGAACAGAAAAACAATAGAGAGAATCAACAAAACCAAAAGTTGGTTCTTTGAGAAGATCAACAAAATTATAGCTGGGGAAACACGGACATTGAGAGATGAGGAATTTTCTTGTTTGTCTGGTTGTTGATTATTGTTATTATTGAAATAATGAAAATGTTCTAATAATGATTGAAGTAATGAATGCACAACTATGTGATTATACCGAATACCATGGACTGTACACTTTGGATGAATGGTATGTTTTATTGATATGTATCGATAAAATTGACTTGTTTGAAAAAAACTACAATGAGATATCATTTCATATCTATTAGACTGGCCACTATTAAAAAGTTGGAAAACTGTAAATGTTGGAGAGGATGTGGAGAGATAGGAATGTTTATTCACTGTTGGTGGGAATGTAGAATGGTACAGCCACTGTGGAGGACTTTTTGGCAGCTCCTTAGGAAGTTGAATATAGACTTGCTATGTGACCTGGCAATACCATTGATAAGTGTATACCCAGAAAACTGAGAGCAGAGATACAAACAGACATCTGCATACCAAAGTTCATAGAGGTGTTATTCACAATAGCCAAAAGTTGGAAACAACCCAGATGTCCATCATGTGATGAATGGATAAACGAATTGTGGTGTATACACACAATGGAATATTATGCAGCAGTAAGAAGAAACAAAGTCGTGAAGCATATGACAACTTGGATGAATCGGGAGGATGTTATGTTGAGTGAAGCAAGCCAAACACAAAAGGACAAATACTATATGATTGCCCTATTTTGAACTAAATATATTAGGTAAAGTCATGGAGTTAATAATTAGAATATAGGTCATCAGAAAATAGAATAAGGATAGAGATGGAAAGTTGAGGATTAATCAGTGTCAAACTGGTAAAAAAGGTTGTTGGTGAAACTTTGGAAATGGATAGAAATGGTGAAAGCACATCATAGTGTTTGTAACTAGCAGATCTATTACATGGGTATGACAGTATTTGAAAGGGTAAGTCTAAGGTCAAGTATATTACTAGAAGGAACGCTAAAAACTGTAACATGGGACTGTATAAGATAGTAAAACTTCATGTAAAACACGAATATGCATGATATTGCTTATATAAGATTTTTACAAAATATAAATATAAATATACTAAAGAGAAGAAAAAGAATAGCAGCTATGTATGGCAGGGGAAGCATAGAGAGATTGAAACATGATGAATTTTGTTTGTTTTTATTATTATTATTATTGGAATTATGAAAGGGGTCGAAGAATAGTTGAAGTGATGAATGCACAAATATATGACTACACAGAATACCATTGACTGTACACTTTGGGTGGATTTAAGATTTATTAATATGCATCAATAAAATTGATTTGTTAAAAAAGATAATTGAGTGGTCAAATAAAAAATAACAAGAATGTACTTAGAGATTTTTAATATTATAACACTGATAGAAGTAAAATATATTACAGAAATGTCAAAAAACAAAAACAAAAACAAAACTAGATGCTATTTTCTGGTCTTCTGCATAGCCAGATTCACCACCTGAATCTTTGTTACCCTCTTCTCTGTAGCATTTTTATTGCACTATAAGCTTCCAGTATTTTAGTCAAAAAAATTTTAATGTATTCACACAAAATAATTTTTACATGTATTGGACTTTATTGAAGATCTAGGGGAGGGTGAGTGGGTGTTGTGATGTGTGGTCCAAGGGAGTAGTCACACAAAGCAAAACAATTTTGGGGTGTTTTTACAGCTTTATTGAGGTACAATTGACAATAAACTGCACATATATAAAGTGCACAGTTTTACAAGTTTTGATATGTGTATAACCCTGTGAAATCATGATCACAATTAAAAAAATGAACAGGGAGTAGAGGTGGCACAAGCGATTAGACAACTCCCTCCCATACTGGAGGTCCCGGGTTCAGCTCCCTGTGCCTCCTAAAGAAACAAGGAAGACGAACAGACTCAGCAAGTGAAAAACAAAAGGGGGTGGGAATAAATAAATAAATAAATAAATAAATAAATAAATAAATAAATAAATAAATAAATAAATAAATGGAAAAAAAGAAAATTAACATTTGCAGAGGATGAATCAGATTGTGCAGGAGTCCAGAAAACATCCATTGCAATTGATCTAGATATTCTGAGAAAAGAAGATAGAACTAGAATTCTTTAACAAATTTTCCCAGTTATTAAGGGAGAGAGTGGCCTCCCAACTGACCAATGGGTTATTTGAATTAAATTTCAATTATTTCCTATATATTCTTTTTCAGTAAGAAAAAGGATTTTCCTCAAATTATCAAGAATTGTGAAGGATCTGTGCACTGGTTAATTTCATGTGTCAACTTGGCTAGGTTACAGTGTCTATTTGTTTGGTCAAGCAAGCACTGACTTGGTTATTACAGTGAGGCTATTCCATAGATGGATTTGCATCTATATTCAGTTGATTGTATTTACAGTTGATTGCATCTACAGTCAACAACTACAAAAAAATTGCCCTCAGCAATCTGGGGAGTCCCTTCATCCAATCAATTGGATAACTTAAAGCCATAACTGAGGATTTCAGAAATCAGAAAGAATTTCTGCCTCGAATCCAGTCAGCCAACTTCTGATGTGGAATTCAGACTTGCCAGACTTCAGAATCCACTTTATTAGAGTTCCCAGCTTACCACCTGCCCTATACAGTTTGGACTTGCCAGCTCCTATGGCCACATGAGCCAATTCCTCACAATAAGCCTCTTTAGTAAGATAGATAGATGATGATAGATAGATAAATGGATAGATAGATAGATAGATAGATAGATAGACAGATAGATAGATAGATAGATACTGATAGATAGATAGACACATGATAGATGGATCCTGTTAGTTCTGTTTCTCTGGAGAACCCTGACTAATACATAATTTGATCATGAGAATGTTTTTTGTTTTGTTTTACCTTTTTCCTTCATTGGAGTTGTGGGTTGAGAGAAAAATCATAAGATACAGGATAACCATATACCATCCCACCACCACCACCTTGCATTGCTATGGAACATTTGTTGCAATTGATGATAGCACATTTTTATAATTGTACTATTAATTAAAGTCCATGGCTTAACTTAGAGTTCACCGTTTGCATAGTGTAGTTCCATGGATTTTTTAAAAATTTGTATTCTTTTATCATATATACAATCTAACACTTCCCATTTTAATCATATTCAGATATATATTCCAATGCTGTTTGTTGTGACCAAAATATTTCATCATTCCAAGTAGTAACCCTGTACATTTTAAGCATTAACTTCCTTCCCATTCCCTATCCCCACCATGTCCCCTGGTAACCCCTATTCTAGATTCTGACTCTATGCTTTCTCTTATTCTAATTTGTTTCAAATCATTGAGATGATACACTATTTGTCCTTTTGTGTCTGGTTTATTTCACTTATCATGATTTCTTTAAGGTTCATCCATGTTGGCACATACATCCTTTTTAAGGATGAATAATATTCTATTGTATGTATATTTACATTTACTCATTCATCAGTTGATGGACATGAGTTGCTTCCATCCTTGGCAATTGTGAAGAATGCCACTATGAACATCAGTGTGCAAATATCTGCTTGAATCACTAATTTCAATTCTTTTGGGTATATACCTAGTAGTGGGATTTCCAGGTCACATGGTAGTTTTAAATTTAGTTTTCTGGGTAACTGCCCAACTGCTTTCCATAGTGGCTGCACCATTTTACATTGTCACCTGCAATGAATGAGAGTTCCTATTTCTTTCCATCCTCTCCAATACTTATTTTCCTTTTTTTATATATATATAGCAGCCATTCTAAAGGGTAGGAAGCGGTATCTCATTGTGGTTTTGATTTGTGTTCCCTGGTGGCTAATGATATTGAGCACCTTTTCAGATGCTTTCTAATTATTTGTATATCTTCTTTGGGAAGAAATCTACTGGGTTGTTTGTCTTTTTGTTGTTAAATTGAAGGTTTTCTTTATGTATTTTTAATATTAAACCTTTATCAGATATTTAATTTCCAAATATTTTCTTCCATTGTGTAGGTTGTAGTTTTACTTTCATGATAAATTTCTTTGAGGTACAAGAGTTCTAAATTTTGATGCATTTGCATTTTAGCACCTGTAGTATGTAAGAAGTGGAGTTACATACCAAACACTATAATTCAATAATGCTGGCTTTTATAGTTACCCAAATGGTTACCTTTACTACCAGTCCTTATTTCTTTATGCTGCTTTGAATCAATGTCTAGTGTTCTTTTGTTTCGTCTGAAGAATTCCCTTTAGCATTGATTGTACAGCAGGTCTACTGGTGATGAACTCCTAAGCTTTTGTTTATCTGAGAATGTCTTAATCTTTCCCTCATTTTTGAAAGAGGGTCTCACCAGATAGAAAATTCTTGGCTGGCAGTTGTTTTCTTAGCGCTTTATTTCAACCCACTGCCTTATTGCCCTTATTGCCTCATTTCTTTATCATATACTCTTTTTTGCACACTGTACATTTCAATATTTTAAAACGTTAACTCTGGGATTTATTCCCTGAGATGTCTATTTCTTGGCATTGTAAGCAGCTGATGATAGGACAGATTTTCTTGGGCTTTAATCATCTAATCAGGAAGCTCTTCACAAGGCAAATGCAGTATGCAGGATTTCCCCTGTCTTTGGGGGCCTCTGTCTTTTCCTGGGCTTTTACTTGTTAGTTTTTTTTTTTTAGTTCCCCTATTTACAAGAGTTTGGTTGTTCCCTCTGTTTCCTAGGAAACAGACCTCACTCCCCCAGCTGGGTGAAGTCAGCAGGACTTTGTTCCAAATTGCCTATATAGCTTTTTTTTTTTTTTTACACTCCTTTAATTGCCTTAAGCTGCTTTTTCCTGGAGGGCAAATTCTGGTAAGAAGAAAACCCCAGAGAGGACTTCCCCAACTCAGTATTTCCCAGGCAAAACATGGCCAGAGACCCACAAAGATGGTGCAGATAGGCTCCAAAGTGTCCTGGGAAGGGGATCAGGTAGGGCACCAAGAGCTTTTTCAGTGGCTCCCCAAGGTTGAGCTTTCCTGGCATCCCAGAAAATGGAGATCTTCTGCCATCCTGAGGAAGCATTGCATCTTTGTATCTCTACCAGCTATTAGCCTGTCCAGGGAGGGTTGTAAGAATGGCTGTCACCAAATTTTGTCTGGGGCAGTTTGAAACAATAGCTGCCCTCAGAGCCAGGCCCCCAATAATACAAATTTACTAATCCAAAACCGTGATCAGTGATCAGTAATGCCCACCCCTATTCTTAGGAAAGAGGATTTTTATGCCCCTATCCATCACCAGCGAGCCTGCTAGGGACAGGATCCCATGGCAGTTTGCAACAAGAGCAGGGGATGGGTGCTATAGAGAGAGAAATTTACTTTCTTTACCATAATTCATCAGCCTCTTCCTCCCTCTCTTCCCTTGGTGCTGTACAGTATTCTTCTGGTCTCTGGAGTTTTAAAACAACTGTTTCAGACAGTTCCTGCCTGTTTAATATTTGTTTTGGTGGAAGGACTGAGTCCTGGAGCCCCCTACTCTGCCATCTTCCCCAGAAGTCACCCCTCTACTCCCAAGAGTGGTTCTTGAAAAAGAAAATCTTAAGGATAAGATTTCTTAATTGTTTCCTTGGTTTTTGAAATTGGTTCTCTAATATTATTAGATTTAAAGGCATTAATGACTCTAAAGAGGGTACTGATAGTTCATGGTGTGAATTGGCAATAAATATAAGCAAAATATCACCACTGGATACTCCTACTCAAAACGCTTATGAGAAGCAAGGCTCTGTGTACCCATGTATTAGATACCTTAACATATTTTTTTCAAACTACAAAGTATAAGGAGGTTGGCTGGTTGTTCCTAATATGCTGGATAAAGTTAAAGAAAAGAATGACCTCAGGGCTTCAAATTCCCAGCTCAAGTACCACATGAATAACATGAGAGTTTCTACATGTATCCTCAAAGAAACTCTTAATTCTTATAGCCACAGAGTTGAGAGGTATACTACACTAAGTGAAGTTGAATTGCTAGAACTGCCTTCATATAATGTAGAAGAATGTACCAAAAGGCTTAGAAGAGAGATTGGAATGTTAGAGAGGATTTTTCATGTAAGATACACAGTGGGTTGCGATACAGTTCAGGAATCCTGAACTTGGGGAACTCAAGACTGGTAAGCATGCCTGCCCTTGCTCTAGAGGACTACATTTTATCTTCCAAGACGATTTCCTATACAAATACACTTGCAGAGGAGCCTAGAACAAAGGTCAGCTGGTTCTTCTCCTCACACGATGTAAAGAATCATGAAGTAATATGGTTGTCTCCCACCACTATCCACCCCTCATTTCTGCATCATATTAACCTCTGATGAACTTTTTAATGCCTGCTTTACTACTCCATCCACTCTGATTAATCTGACTCACAGAGATTGGGACCAAATCCATTCAACTTTTCCCATATAATATTTAATTAAAATTGCTATCACAGGATAGCAACATGACCTCAAATATGACTCCTATGTTCCTTGACCCAAACAACTTAACAATTCTCATATACTCTTAGGGTCTGCCTTAGATAGTGAAGTGGCTTTCTTCTTCTATTTCTACATTGATCTTTCCACTTGGCCCAAGGCATTGATCCAGGTACAGTAGGATGTATTACTGATTGTATAGAATCTTTGTTGTCCTATAAGGAGGAAGGCTAGGATAATTCTATCATTTGTAACCAATCTGGCCAGTGAGGTGTGCCTACCCTGAAGGCCTCCCAAGTCTTCCACTAAAGTCAGGACAAATTTATCACCACTTTTTATAATTAAAACACTTGCATCACAGAAATAACTGTGGACAGGGTGCGTGTAAATAATGAGTCAGTTATCCCTCCTGGAAGCTCCCCAGAATAAGCAAGAGTAGACTCATTTTGGAGAAAACCTCACAGTCATCTGAGGACTACTTGATCTATTGATGATATTTCCTTAAACAGCTAGACAGCCTCATATGACTGAAGCAGGGTTCATATAGGGAATGATCAGGAACCTGGCAAAAGGACCATGTGGACATCAAGATGGCTGCTGGAAGATCCTTGAGAGATTTCTCGCGGAAACTAGGAGAAGCTCCACATAATTCTCCCAGGACATTATCACTGTCCCCACCTGGGGGATTGATGGGTGGGGTAATCAATCAAAACAGCAAACAACTGGAACTCCTCCCATGCCATTACCAAAGGGGTGGGATAATTAACAGTTTAAAAGCAGACATAAAGGTCAAATCACCCCTTCTGCTCCTGTTCCTGACCCCTGCCACCTCCTGATCCTGCTCTCAGTGACTTCCGTGCCCTTCTTGGGGCCCTCGTGACTTCTGCACCCTGCTCTTGCCATGGCCCCCCTGCATGGATCAACACGCAAGTAAAACCTGGGCATTTATAATCTATAATGGGAAATTGTAGTCTATAAATCAGCCCTCTTTATCACTTTTCAGCCCCTTACCCTCTACTGGGCACCTCTGATCTGTTATTTTCTCCCATTTCTCTTCTCTACCTACCCTAATAAATTATTGACCTCAGTCACCTGACATGCTCTGAAATTCATTTCTGCAGTATAGGTCAAGAGCCTAGACTAAATCCGGTAACACGACTACCTCAAAGTTGCAAGTAGCTGTGTTTTCAGGACAAGGCAAACTAAGGTCTGGCTTCCACACAAGAAGTTCGGACCCAGAGGTACAAATGATGCCCCCAGAAAGAGAGTGCAGTTTACAATTGTTGTGTCCCTCCAAGAGAGACCGACATCAGTAGAAGTGCAGGTTGATAGTGCTTCTTCCACCATGGTCTCACAGCCACCTGATAGACTTTAAGTTTCCAAACTTAGTTTGAATACTTAAGTATAGTTCTTATTTTTGGAAGACTTGCCTGAGGTAACTCTTTTGACCAACACTACCAGATCGGCGAATTCATCTGCTCTACAGAATGAGCAACAGCTATAGGAATGGGGGTGGAGCAGACCTCTGGAGGTATTGGTGTTACAGAAATCCGATCCCGAAAAAACCCAAACAGCACTCTGAGGAGTGGAGGAACAGTTTTATTATGCATGCGGGCCCAGATAAAGTCAGTTTCAAAAAAATCAGTTCTGGGCCCCAAGCCTTGATTTTCATCAGCTTATATAGAGCTTTTACATAGGTACATTCTTAAGCAAGTGGGCGATCAAGATTTACAAAGGGGAGCATCAAGATTCACAAGAGCACTAAGATTGACAAAAGAGAGCAGTCTGCATAATAGACGGGTGGGGTCTCCCACCTGGTCAGGACTATGCAGGGTTCTGCTATCCAGAATGCAGGCTTCAGTTATGCATATTGAGGCAGCAGTGGGTATTCCAGAGCGGGCTGCATAATAGATGGGTGGGGTCTCCCACCTGGTTAGGAGTATGCAGGGTTCTGCCTACCGGAATGCAGGCTTCAGGTATGCATATAGAGACACAAGTGGGCATTCCTTATCATTGGCAGAGATTTTGCATAGAAGATGCAGCAACTGGGGCCATCCCCTGCTATTTCTGATATAATTCATAATTAGGAGAAGGGGGATGATGATCAAATTGTGGTCAGAGCTGCCTAGCATTAGATGGCAGACCCAGCAGTCAAATATAATTAAAACATTTTGGGAGAGCCGTACTGGTCACTTCTCCTTTGTGAGAAAGGTGCCAGAAAAGATTCTTTAAAAAAACAAGATCATTAATATCCTTGCCTCTCCTGGACCCCTGGAGTCTGAGGAATTTCTTTCCCAGGTATTAAAGTCATTGTTCTCCCTCTGAGCCACAAAATATGTGTGTCTCATTCAGTAGCTGTAACTTCACCATTTTTCCAGCTCTCCTCTAATTGCAATACCTTTCATCAGGTGCAAGAAAGACAAGAGCATTTTATAAAACTTACAGAGACCCATGACGTCCCTCACTTTGGCCTTAGTTGGCCTCTGTAGAGGAACTCAACCAGCAGGTATACTTAACCAAGTGGTCATTAATTTTATGGTCAAGGAGCATGTCAACCCAACAAGAAAAGACAAATGGCTGAACCAGCATTAAGACTGAATCTGCTTGCCCCCCTTTCGGCTGGGATTTACCTGAAAGGTATACCAACCAAGCCAGTATGAGCTGCAATTAGGAGAAAGAAAGAAATATCGTGTTCAGGAAAGGTGGATTCCCAAATATTCAAAACTGTCTATAGAGAACTCCACTCCTTTCATCGGGATCATTATCCAGTGCATTAATTTCCTAGGGCTTCCATAACAAATTAGCACAAACCTGGAGGCTTAAAACAGCAAAAATGTTTTCTCTCACAGTTCTGGAGGTGCCAGCAGGGCCATGGATCCTCTAAAGGGTCCAGGAAGGATCCTTCCTTGCTTCTCCCAGCTTCTAGTGGCTCTTGGCATTCCTTGGCTTGTAAGTACATAACTCCAGTCTCTGCTTCCATCTTCACATTGACTTCTTCCCTGTACATCTCCCTCTCCTCTTCTTCTTAAGCACACTTGTCAAATCCAGGACAATTTCATCACGAGATCTTTAACTAATTACACCTGCAAAGAACCTATTTCCTAATAAGGTCATATCCTGAGGTTCCAGGTGGATGTGAAGTTTTGGGAGACATTATTCAACCCACTTCACTCAGAAAGCAGCCAAGAAGAGGTAACCCCTTTCTAGAGGCAGCCACATTCAGTGGCCAAACTGCCTTATGAAGATGTTTAGACCAGGAAGAGGTGAGGAGGGTAAAATCAGAAATCTCCTGAGTCCATTTTTGAGGAGGTGAGTTAAACACCACACAATACCATCAGTAAACCATCAGTAAATCAGGCTCAGGCATTTAAGGGAATCTCGATGAATCCAAGGCCCCAGTGAGCTAGTGGTAGGAGTCTAAGGAGGGCATAAATTCCACCCTCCCCCAAGGGATAGTTGTCACTTTTAATGTAAAACTAAGATGCCACTGGGGGCAAACCAGTATGTTCTTGCCTATTCCATTTCTATTTAAGGAGTAAGGCAAAATGAGCTTTCTCACCTTGTTAATCTGAATCCAAGTTGGCCCATTTCAAAGTGAGACTTTCAGGCTAGGGAGTCACAGGCCTCTGCAGGTCAGGCATTCAATTTCAATAAGATTCCAGGAGCAGATGAATAGCTGCTTTTCAAAAGATATTTATCTGTTAGCAGAGTCATAGAGGCAATTAATACAAAGCCTCAAGGTGCCCATCTGGAAAAAGGTTACTTGCCATTGCCAGAGGCTGCAATTAGCAAAATAATTAGTCACAAAAACATGTAACTCAAAGGGATCACTAGGCTGTGGGTCCCCAAAGGTGCTAGCATTTCTCTAAATGCAGTTAGTTCTTCTTGATTGGGACGCTCCTCTCTAGTACAAATGGGACAAGGATAAACAGCATTTAACACATTAATTCCTATTATTCACTCAGATGTGGAATTTATAGCAACAGGATGTTGAACTGGCCCAAAACAAGTCCCATGAGGTCATGTCCTATGACTGCTTTGAAACTTGCCCAGACCCCATCAGTTGAATTTTGGAGGCCCTACCCACACGGGACAGTGTAGGATGGTAACTTGATTGCCGCTACCCAACAGCTCTGTAAAATTTCAAGACCCTCTTCTCCCAGAAAGTTCCCCAGCAAATTTCTACGGGTACATATTGCCTCTGAAACCCCTTAGGGACAGGGAGATCTTGACACCACCTCTAATCCTCTTTTTTTTTTTTTAGATTTATTTTTTATT
>PVKH010024079.1:0-13734 GCA_004027955.1 Chaetophractus vellerosus
TCCAACAAATTCCTGATTTAGTGTTCAAAATAACACTAATTCAAGGATTTATATTGATGTTTTTCTGGTAGACAAACTAAATCTTATTTACACCTTAAATTATTGTTGTTAGGGTTATTTTGTAGAAAAACACCTTTTATATAATGGACCTATTTCAAAAACATGATTACAAAAATACTAATGGATTCAACATTCAATATAAAAATTAAAATTTGTTAATAACTTAAAAGATAGTATATCACTTGTTGATCAAATCTTCCATCTCCTTTGAGTAAACACTGTCTTGGATGGTTAGCTCACCTTCTCTTTATTTTCTTTATTTTATTATGTAAGTAAGTGTATTAGTCAGCCAAAGGGGTGCTGATGCAAAGTACCAGAAATCTTTGGCTTTTATAAAGGGTATTTTTTGAGGATAGAAGCTTACAGTTATAAGGCCCTAAGAATCCAACTCAAGGTACCATAAGGGGTCAGGTGTACCTGGGAAAGTACCCCATAAGGGGTACTTTCTTACTTAAAGTCATTTGCCACGTGTTGAAGCAAGATGGCAGGCCATGTCTGTAAGGGTTCAGACTTCCTTATTCTTAAGGCTCTGTGGTCCCAGCTTCTTCCAATCTCAGCTGTAGACTGGCATAAGTCTTTGTCTCTCAGGGCTTCTCAGCTGCTCTGTTCTCTTCAGCTGCAAACTATCAGGCTCTTCTCTCTTCCCAGGGCCTCTGCCATGTCTATGGAGCTGTCTCTCTTCTTCTGTGTTCTTGTTCTCTGTTTATCTACTTCCGTATTCTTTATTGAGTGCCCATTTATATAGCCCACCAAGGGGGCAGGGACTCAACCCTGCTGACGTGGTCAAATCAAAGCCCTATTCTTGATTTAATAAAGTAAAAATGAAACCTCTGAATTTAATACAATCAAAGGGGTATCATGCCCAGAGGAACACACCAGTTTACAAACATAATCAATATCTCTTTTTGGAATTCATAAATAATGTCAAATTGCTACAGTAAGTATCTTTATATTCTGCCTGATTTCAAGGGGAACACTTTGAACATTTTATCTTGAAGTGCAATGTTTGCTGTGATGACTTGAACAAACTGTGGAGTGAGTTGGGAACATAAGCTCAGGCACAACATAAATTTTCAGCAAATAGCCACTTGATTACACAGCATAAAGTGTCCAAAAAAGCAGAGAACGAGATCCCACCCTAGATCTCCCAGAGAGGCCAACTGTGCCGGGTAAGGTCCGTGGATGTCAGCTCCTCACCCCTCATTCTCCCTACACACACTTTGCATGGGAGAGAAGAGGCAAGTCTGTGCTGTCAAGGTTGAGGGCAGGGAGAAGGGGCCCTGCCACTGAGTGTTCCTGTCCTGATAAGCAGCAGGAAATGCTTGTTTCTAGTTTCTGGTTTAGGGTATGGTGGCTGTGTTATACCTATCAGCTCCCCCTGGGCTGCAGAATGGAAATATACTGAAATATCTCACACAATAGAAAAGGAGGGAGGTAGGCAGGGCTGGGCTCAGAGATGGCCAGGAAGCCTGTCTTTGACTCCCCCAACATAAACCTTTTATCAGGTTAATAAAATTCTCCTTTCTTTGTTTCTACTGCAATTTTGACAGAAAAATAAACTTGAATGATAATTTTGTTATACTCTTCAATATCTAGAATTTTAATTTTATTCTACTTGAACATAATCTTAATGAGACTGAGGTTGCACAGCTGACCTTTGTTTAGGAAAACACATGTAAGTTTTAAGTAGGTGAATTCACCCTGAGGGCTTGAAAAATAGCTCTAGGGCATGTCACTGCTATTCAGGTTCATCTTTACTTGAGTCATAGAATCATAATACTTAGCATTTCTATGTCACACAATGTGCATTAGGAGCACTTTGTGTTATAATTCCCCTGGATTTTATATTTATCTCCATATTGCATCTTAGGAAACAAAATCTTAATTATATTAAATGACTTTACCAGTGTCACATTGCCAGTACATGACAGACCGGGAGGAGGAAGTCAATCTTATCTTTAATTCTCTTGCACTTTTCACTCTGCCTTTCCATGTGTTTAATGCTAGCTTCAAATGGCAACTTCTCTTACAGAAAGAAAAGATACCAATTGTTGAATTCTGACCTGAAATTTAGCATCTAAATTGGTGGTTTCATTATTGTGATTAAAATGGATTTCTGTAATATTTTATATATTGTCTTCAATTCTATATATTCTTTTTTTTCCCAATTCTTTGTATTCTTAAATCCTTTACCACCCATCACCCAGGGCAGTTATTAATAATTTGTTTAAAATTTAAAAGTCTGTCACAAGCTCTTCCTCATGCCAATTCTACCCCAATATATCTTCATTGAGTTAAAGTGTTCTCTTTCATTCTGCAACTCAGATCTAAGAAGTATTTTGTCACCTTCAGCTGCAGAAGAAGAATTTCCTGTGTGATCACTGACAAACCTGTTCTGGGAAGCACCCAGTCAATTTGGCAGGCCCTTCAGTCTTGCTTTGTCAGCAGCTGAGACTTGTCCTGTCAGATCAGGTGACATGCACCACTAGTTCATTTTAATATAACTAGATTATTGAGAGATACAATAAGAGAAAACGTTTATTTTCCATTTCTAATTGTTCTTCTCATGATCTGTTGTCACCTATCCATTCAATTTTAGAGACACTGAAACCAAAATGAAGTATTTCAAAGCTTTTTGTTAATTTTAAACCCAATATCAAAATACTATCATAAATTTTATTTTATATTGTCTATCAATATATATTACAATATCATTATGTATTATAATAAGTTTACATGGTAAACTTTCAATTGCATAACATTTTAAACTAATACTTCATTTTAATATTGTTCTCAACTCATCATTGTTTTATTTTGACCTCATGATATTTTTTCACCTAGTAGAGAACTTCAGTTTTTAAAATGTTTTTCATAAAGTTTTAACCACAGACTTGTACAGGGCTACTATCAGTTGGCTTGTGGCTGGGGCTCCAGAGTCTATGGCTATAAAGGCCCTGGGGGAGTTCAGAGCCAGTACCCCCTACCACACCCACACCCCTGCTGAGAGGAAGGAAACAGAGCATAGACTCTGTCCACAGTGGTTCAGAGGCACCACATCACCCTGGCAACTGAAAGTGCATTCATATGACTTGTATTAATCTATATGTAACCTTTGAGAAGACTTTTTATTTTTGCCATGTTCAAATTTTAGTTTTATATTTTTTTGCATGTTTGGTTTTGGTCTGAAAGCAACGTACAAACAGGGATGTTAATTTGCATTTTTTGGCCTATTTTCTACACAAGGCAATTTTAGAAATGCTTTTTAAGTGCCAAGTTTTTATGACAGATAAAATGGCTAAACCTTTAAAAATGTATTTTGCCTTAATACTGAGATGTTTCTTTTCCAGTTCTTTACGATTAAGTGGATGCAAATAGCTATTAATTCTTAAACTATCATAGTAACAGAGAACCACATATTTAAAACAATGAATGTGAAACCATTTATAACTGTACACAACAGCTTAGAGAAGAATAAGATATTAGAATCACTGTCGAAATGGTTTACTTGGATATCTGAGATATGTATTTTTAAAATTGACTATTTTAGCCAAGGGCATACTCATGCATAGCAATATGTTCTTTCCTTGATATGCCTCTCCAGAACCCAGCAGGCATCAGGAAAGGGGCTCTCAGTAACACTGCTGGGAGGACTGAACAGCCCTGAGGGGCAGACAACCCAACCCAGCTAAGGAGTTTTGGGCTATATCCCAGACAGCTCATTAGAAGAGCAAAGGGGATAGAAGTTCCCCCAAATTCCATATACTGACTGCCTTAAAACTGTGATTTTAATTCTGTGGTGCTGAAACTGTGTCAAATGGCCTATAGCAAGATATGTACTATGTGCTGCAAAATGATGCAAAATAAATACTCACTGTTTTGAGAGCAAACTCATTAGTAGGGAAAATACTGTACTATACACACCCTAAGGATATTTGAGCATTCACATAGGCACGTAAATGTTGATGTGAAGTGTCATTCATGGGTGATGGTAACTGTACAGTTATTTCATTAACATAGCTATTGAATTTCTATTAAGTTGACTAAGGGCTTTAAGAGATCTTTTCATTTAGGGAAAACATCTGGATAAAACTAATTATAAAAATGGCCATAATTTAATATGAAAAAGGCTCTTTTCCAGTTCAAAAATATTTTCCTTCTTTCATTTGAGAAACAAAACCCTTTAAAATAGAAAATATTATTTTTAGCCCAATTTCACAGGTGAGGAAATTAAGGATATCACAGGTTGAATTTCCCAGAACGAATACTGAGTCTTAGTTTCCCAGGGCTGCTATAACAAAATACCACAGACCAGTTGGCTTAGACAACAGGAATTTAGTGTCTCAAAATTTTGGAGGCTAGAAGTCCAAAATTAATGAATTGGCAGGCCAAGATTTCTCTGAAGTCTGTAGCATTCTGGTAGTGGCTTGGTGTCAGTCAGTCCTGCCTCCATCCCATGGCCATCTGTCTCCTTGGTCTCCACCTGTAGCATTCTCGTGTCCAAATTTCCTTTGCTTATAAGGACTCTGACATATTGGATTAAGTTCCACCCCTTTTCATCCTGGATCATTGTAATGGAATCTTCATAAATCCCATTTACAAATAAGTTCCCACCCACAAGATAAGGGGATAGGACTTGAACATATTTTAGTGGCAGAAACTATTCAATTTACCATACACTAAGATGTAGTTTTGCATGCACATTTATTAGGAAGTGTGCTTGGGATCAATAACGTAGAAGAGAGGAGGAAGAAGCCAAGATCGGGAAGAGGGAGAAGCTGAGTTACAACGGGCATCATGGGGAGTTCTAGCTCTGTCATGATCATTCAGAGGTCCATTCTAGCTAGGGTACTGGAACTGTTTCTCCCCATGTTGGTCTGTCATTTGATGCAAACTGTGCCTGCAAGGAGGTGTGAATCTGGGCAGGTCGTTTTATCCAGCTGAACTGATGGGTAAGGAGAAATGAGAGATAAGGACTATTGTCTAGTGGCACTCCTGGAAAGTAGAGGATAAGTCCCTTATTCTTGAAGGAATATCTGGGTGGCACATTATAGCATCCACCATATTACTCAGGTATGACGTGTGTGTACCAAGACTTAAGCCAGACATAATAATAATAAATTCTATTCCTTATATCATCTTATTAGCATTTTGTAAATTGTTCTGCCATTTTGCACTAATTTACTTGACTTTACACTGCATTCATAAATTCAATTAGAACTGAGTTTTATAACAGTGTCGCAGTAGAAGCAAAGGAGTTTGCATTACAAAAGTGAATTAACAAGATTTATTTTCAAAATGCTCATTTACTAAGCTAATGAATGTGTTCAAGTATGTAAAAATATACTGAATATGTATCTCTCTATGTATGTATACTATATATAATAAGAATGAGATTATATGGAAATTTAAGAAAATGATATTTATTTGAAGCATATCTAGGTATCAACAGGATGTCTGTAATTTATAGAAAGGAAAACATCACCTTGACTAAGGTTTTGCCAATTACACATTCCTGAGCTTCTTTTTCTCTGACTTTCTTGGGAGTGTTTGAATAATGAAGTATACACATGTTCTTGTATCTGTCATAAAAGAAAGACAACACATAGAGAAAGTGCTCAAAAGAAAGAGTAATTTGTTCTAAAAAAGTATATACAAAGAACTTACAATTTGTTCTACAAGTTCTACCTTTCTATATAAAGATGAAAATTGGCTGCATCTGTTTATAAACTATTCATTAATCAGGATTTCTCTGAATTCAGAGTTTTGTCAGAATAAGATAAATGATTCCAGTGATAAGGAATTATGACTTAAAAATGTCTAACTAAAATTGTATTCCAGAAAACTCTGTGCCTAATGGAAAGGATTTCTTCACTCTTTTGAGTGAATCACATTGTTTCTGTAGTTCACTGCAGTACATCCGGGTAATATAACATCTCAAATCTGTACCTTCAACATGTAACAATATATTTTCAGTAGTGATTCTTGAGTGCCAGCTGCCCAAATATCAACCACACACCCTGTTAAGACAGAGCTGATTTTATTTCTTATCAAGTGTCTTAGTTTTCTGGTGCTGCTGTAACAAAGTACGTAAACTGGGTGCCTTAAAACAACAGAAACTTGTCGTTTCACAATTCTGGAAGCCAGAAATCAAGGTATTGGAAGAGTCATACTCCCTGGGAATTCTGTAGGAAACCATATTTCTACTTCTCTCTCCTGGCTTCTGTCAGCAGCCTACAAACTTTGGCATTCTGTGGTTTGCAGCACTTCAAACTCTACTTTATTTTTCATGTGGCATTCTTACCTGTGGCTGTTTGTGAGTCTGTGTCCAAATTTCTTCTTCTATGGATACCAATTAAATTGGTTTTAGGTCACACCCTCTTCCAGTGTGACCTCATTTAACTTAACTAATTCCATTTGCAGTGACCCTATTTCCAAGTAAGGTCACATTCACAAGTACTAGAGTTAAGCCTCCAAAATATTTTCTAGGGAATACAATACAACTCATAACTGTATGCATTATGGCCAAAGCTTTGGCAGTGTTCAGGAGGGAGAAAAGCAAGGTTGCATTTTATTGTGCATTTGAAGTTTGATTTTAGGTGGGCTTTTCAATATAGGGGCTTGATGAGGATTTCATAATGATAAAACAGGTTAAGATTGGAAAAAACAGCAAAGTGAGGATTTTGAGAAAATGAGTTCAAATCATCTTAGGGCATCAACTGTCAGTCGATGCTATCTATTGAAAAGCTGATTGCACTTTCTGCCAGTTTCTGAAATGAACAAACAAGTTTTTTGCCTGGGAGAGAGACAGTGGAAATGACAGTACAATCATAATGTACAATCATAGACTGCAAGCTCTTTTGGGGATAGTTGATTCCTTCCTATTGTGAAGACGGTACTGGCTGTTAGAATGCCCAGCACTGAAATGTTAGCTCCCCTATGACTAGCTATGGGGCTTCATGTAAGTTCTTAAATTTCTCCTCTGGGCTTATACCTGTGTTATAAGTTTTATATGAAAATTAAACATAGAATATTCCAAAGATAATCATAACTGTGCCTGACAAATAGTAAGTAAATAAACTGGTTATTAGTACTGCTCTCCTCACTCCCTTTACCACCATTTATAAAATGTGCAGGGTAATATGCACAATTTCACATATATCTGCCTTTTTTATTTGGATGTATATTATGTTCAAGCATTCATTCATGTCATTAACAACTTCTACTACTTAAATATATATATTGTGTATGCTTGTGTGTGTATCACGAAAGCTAGTCCCCATAGCTCAATTAACTGGTTAAATGTGATACGTCAAATAATTATATTGCCAAAAAGGAGAACACATTGGAAAATATCTAAGTTGCTATTTTACACACACTTAAAAAGTTTTACCATTCAGATGATATTTTCATAGAATACTAACTCTGGTGATTGCTAGTATTTTTTCCTAGTTTCATGTGAAAAATAAGACAATAAAATGTCACTATGATTTCAGAAGAACAGGAGGTTGAATTATAGAAAAATCAGAAAACACTGTCCATAGTATCTAGCTTATTTTACTCATTTATTCTTTTTTTTTTAAGATTTTTTAATTTATTTTTTATTTTATTACATATCTCCCCTCCCCCCCCATTGTGGCGACGCACCAAGGCCGGTCACTGCGCAGGCGCGGCTTTCCCCGCTTGTGGGCGGCTTCTGCTTTCATTCACGGCCGGCTTTTTGCTTCAGTTCGCCGGTGGCTGGCTGCGCTCCATTCGCGGGCGACCTGCCTTGCCCGTGGCGGCTTTTGCCCTGTCTGTGGCAGCTTTTTGCCCTGCCCACGGCGGCTCTGGCCCGCCCATGGTGGCTTGCCATTCTCAAGGTGGTCTGCCCGCTAGGAGAGGTCCCCGGGAACCGAACCCGGGTCCTCCCATGTGATATACCGGCACCCTATCCACTGGGCTATATGGCCAGCCCCCTCATTTATTCTTAAAACAAATATTTACTGAACAGTTACTATGAGTGAAATAATGTGTTGTATGCTAGAAATAAAATGGCAAGTCAAACCAGACCAAGTCCCTGTCTTGATGGAAGTTAACGCTATTGGAAGAGGTGAATATAAATCAAATAATCACACAAATAAATATTGATCATGCTGAGAAGGAAAAGGATGATCCAGGAGGGCTTCCTAGAGGAAATGCCATTTGACCAAGATCTAAGGATAAGGAGGTGCCTACAAGGTTCATTAGATGAGTGAAGCAGGAATACAGCCAGGAAGAGACGTAGTACATTCAGTGACCTGAGAGAAGGCCAGTGTGATGATATTGCAGAGAGCTAGGGCTAGTGTTGAAGAAACCAAACTGCCCAAAATGGAGCATAAAACTGCCAATCTTGAAGAATCCGTGTAGATTCTTGCAATTCATGTGAAGGATTTGACCTTATTCTACAAGTTACAGGAGGATTTTAAGCATGGTTGTGGGAAGGGAGTGGGGAAGGACCCACAGGATATCTAGCTGAGGTTTAGAGTAAACTCTGAAAGGCTACATTTGGGGAAGTAATTGGAATTTAAAAACATCCACACACAACAGTTTTCATAAGGCAGTTTTTTTTTTCTCCAGTGACCTTTTTCATTTTTTCCTACATCAGTAGGTGAGTTATTGCTGTTTCATTTTTATATAGTTGTTACTGTGTTCCTGTTGGGCTGCACAACTAAATAATTGAAGATCTATGTGAAAATACCATCCCAGTGTCCATTTATAGAAAAGTTACTCACTGTAACATGACTTGAATTTAATCCACTTTATCAACCATGAATAAAAACATAAAGCAATGGAATTAAAAATGAAAAAGAAAATTGCTGTGCTTTCTTAAGTAGATATTTAATATATCTTGATTCATTTGTACTCAGTTTATTTTTGGTTGCTTTTAAACAAGGTCCCATTGAAAGTGTTGAAGTAAAACTCTAACTCTATTTTCCTTTAATTTTGGAAGAACTCTACTAAAGAAAAGGCTTTTATACAAAAATTAGAGGAGCTGGCAATTTTCAGCTGTTTATAGGACTGTCATGCCAAACAGGCAATGAGCATATCTGGTCAATCTGTAAAATAGAGAGGTAGATACTACAAGTAAAATATATAGACTGGTACATTAAATTCAGAATAAGGTATGGTATCTGAATAATTAGACCTTATTAACAGTTGAGCTTTCTGACCCTAGATGTAGTCTAGTGGAAGCTGTAAGTTCATCTCAAATATTAAAAGAAATTCCTCAACAAGATTCTGATTTTTTTTTTTCTGAAGCAAAATCTCCCTTGTGTTGCTGCTTATTCCAGAGCTAGATTTTTAATCTCTCATCTTTCCCTGGTAGCTCCTGCTTCCAAATTCTGTGTCTCCTTTTTCCTACTAGAAGCCTGAGTTAATTTGACATCCCTTCATTGGTTTGCAAATAACTAATGACTCAGAGTGATGGCTCAATTGCCTTCTTTTTGGAAGAATTAATGTGAACTATTGTGAATCTCAAACATGAAAAAAAAAACATCAAATGGAATGAAAGTATATCACAAAATTGAAAATAAATAACTGAAGTTTTGACCCACTCAATTTGAGGGAAGTGAGAAAATGGTTAACATTCCCATTTCTTATGCAATCCAGTTGTTTACATTTTATTCACCTTGTTTCTCATTTCCCTCTCACTAACCATGGTACACTGGACTGGACAGTGCAGAGTTAGTACTAGAAACTATACGCCATAAACTCAGTATATCTAACAGTTAACTTGGTAGTATCCAAAGTTACATAATAGATTTAAATAAGGTTACTTTTATGCATCAACCTGACTAGATTATGGTGACCATTTATTTTCTCAAACACAATCAGGATATTGCCATGTAGGTATTTTGTAGATGTGATTAAAATCTACTATCCATTGACTCTAAGTAAAGGAGAATGCCCATGACTATGTGGGTAGGCCTCATGCATTTAAGGATAAAAACAGGTATGCTGAGAGAAAATTCTACCTCAACAGCAACACCAGTCTGAGTTTCCAGACTGCCCCACATGTGTTGGAATTACCAGACCCCACAACCAGGTGAGCTAATTCCTTAAATTAAATATCTTAATAGACACACATAGCATTTTGTTCCTGTTTCTCTGGATAAATTTGACAAACACAAGACAAGCTCAAAATATTTAAGAGATAAAACTGTGAACTCTCAGTTTTAACTCTGACTCTCAACATTGTGTATGGTAAGTGCAAGCTAGTTACTTGATCTCTGTTTCTTGATCATTTCCGTGAAAATTAAGAATATAAGCATTGTATCTTGCAATAAGAACACTTAATAAATTTCCCATATTAACATTATTATAGAGTAAAATATCTTATTCTCTCATTCCAATTTAGTCAGTAGTAAAAATCACTTCCTTGCTTACAGTATCAGTTTACTTGAAATTTCAGTACACCTTACAGGGAGGAAATCATAGGGCTTAAATTCTACCAGTTTTCTCATTTTCTTCTCCAAGTGGGTATATAGAGCATCTCCAAGGAAAGGAGACAAAAGAAATTAGTATAGAAATGACATACTCCAGACTCACTCAACTAAGTGTAGTACAAGATGCACCCAATGAAATATCGGTAGGGTTTCTGGCATGATTCTGTGAAAAAAATGTGTGACCCATTCATTAAATGCAATTATCCTTTAAGTCTGCTAAGTTGGGGAAATTTTCTGTACTAATCTCTGAAGAGAATAAAAGAAAATAAAATGATTAGTTGACAATTCCTGGGTCAATGCATGCACACAATCATAAGTATATTCACCATCTATGAAAGTGTGTTAGACCATTGTGTAATTCTGTTGTGCACTCTTATCCTTTGTCATGTGAACTATCATGAATCTTTGTCATTCATGAATTGTTGAAATTTTTTCCCAAGAACCATTAAATAAATATCTTAATTCCTTCTTTATTTCTTCCATCATCATTCCGACTCTGAAAATTTTTAAATCTACTTCATGTCTCATCCTGTCAACATCTCATTGGGATCAATGCTTGGACTCTCTATTTCAAATGTAATCACTAATATTTATAATTAACAATTACTGAATAACTAATAGTCCAACTAATTTTCTTATAGTATTTTAACCTTGCAGGAAAGGTGTAATATTTCAGTTTATAGTACAGGAACTGAAATTTGGACAGGTTAAATTATTTCCTGAGGTCAACAGGCTAATAGATGTCAAAGCTGATTTAAAGCTAGTCACTGTATCAATCCTATCACTGCTCTTTGGCTGAATGATTTAAGGATTACCTCCTATGACCCCTTGTTTTGGTCAGCCACAGGCGTGCCTTTTGAAATATACCAAAGATTGGTTGGTCTTTATAAAGGGTATTTATTTGGGGTAGAAGCTTACAGTTACCAGGCCACAAAGCATAAATTTCTTCCCATACCAAAGTCCACGTGTTGGAGCAAGATGGCTGCCGACGTCTCCAGGGTTCAGGCTTCCGGGTTCCTCTGTTCCCAGGGCTGCGCTTCTCTCCGGGCTTAGCTTCTGTTTCCTTCACGAGTTCAGCTGTAGACCATGAGGCTTTCTATGCTTTGTGTCTCTCCACAAGGCCAGCTGTAGACTATCGGGCGAACGGCTCACTCCAACATCAGGACTGCTTCTCAAATCTCCTTTTCCAAATCTCTGCTTCTCTCAATCTGCTTTCTCTGCTGCCTGTCTAGCCTTTTATACTTGAGACCACGCCCACCGAGGGGTGGGGCTCAACGGCTCACTGACGTGGCAGTTAACGCCCTACTCATAACTTAATCATGCCCAGATGAACAGATTAGCTTACAAACATAATCTAATTTATATTTTTGGAATTCATAATTAAATCAAACTCAAACCATTACACCCCTTCTCCATCATTCTTATTACAATTTATTCATCTGTTTGAAAAAAGTATATTGCACACCTAATGCCTACTAGGCACTACCCTGTGTTCTGGGATACAGTGGTGAGAAATATTTACAGGGTCCATATTCTTTTAGGCTTTTAGACTCTTCGATGAAAACAGACATTTGGGAAATATAAAGTGTCAATATTATAATTTCAGACATTTAAAAGTGCTATGAGGGGGGGCCGGCTCGATAGCCCAGTGGATAGGGCGCCGGCATACCACATGGGAGGCCCCAGGTTCGATTCCCGGGGACCTCTCCTAGTGGACAGACCGCCTTGAGAATGGCAAGCCGCCATGGCGGGCCAGAGCCGCCGTGGGCAGGGCAAGAAGCTGCCACGGACATGGCAAGAGCTGCCACGGGCAGGGCAGGTCGCCTGCGAATGGAGCGCAGCCAGCCACCCGCGAACTGAAAGCCAGCCATGAACAGACGCTTTCTCCGCCCACAAGCGGGGAAAGCCGCGCATGTGCAGTGACCACTCTCGGCGCGTCGCCGCAGCGGGGGGAAGGGGAGATATGTAATAAAATAAATAAATCTTAAAAAAAAAAAATAAAAGTGCTATGAGGGAAAGAAAAACTAAGAGCAATGAACAATAAAATGACTAGGGAAGGGGGGGGAGATTTTTAATGGCATGTTAAATTCTAGTATATCCAGTTAATATCTTTCTAAGGAAAGACTATTTGAATGGACAGTTAAATATTAAGAATAAAGCATCCAACCATTTAAAAATCAAAAGAGAATGTTCCAGGAAGAAGGAACAGCAACTAAAAGATCTTGAGCTGGGAACAAAAATGTTATAATGACATGAAGGTCAGTTTGGATAATATATAATAAATGAGAGAGAAAACGATAAAAAGTGAGACTAGATGGGTTGGTGGGTTCATGTTAATCAGAGCCTTCTAGGCCTTGGCGAGGATATGAATTTCATTCTAAATGTAGCTGGAAACCATTTGAAAGTTTTAAACATTCTAGCACCTTTATGGGAAAAGAGGAAGTACAGAAGCTAAAAGATGAGCTATGGGCTTTAGCAAAAATCTAGGAATTAATAGTGGCTGCAGCAGGTTGGTATTGATAGAAGCAAGAGGTGTATTTGAATTTCTGATTTACTTTCAATGCATCACTGTTAGGACTTGAAGAATAGATGTGACTAGGGGGAGAAAAAGAGGAAACAAGAATGACTCCTAGGATCAGCCTTGAGCAACAAGATGGATGATAATGCATTTACCAAAATAGCAAAGACTAGAGATGAGCATGTTTGTGGAGGTGCAAAATCAGAGTACCGGTTTGGAACATATTAAGTTTCAGATTCCTATTAGATAATCAAGAAGATATTTTTAAGGAAATAGCTGAATATTTGTTTTGGGAATTCAGGGGAAGTATAAGAAAGCATAAGGTTATAAATACAAAATTGTGGCCACCAGGTGGTAGGCAGGGTGTAGAATCATAAAACTTCTTGGGATCATCTAGGGAAACACTATAACTTCGGATAAGAGAAGAGTCAAGGTTTAATGCTTGGGAGATTTCCAATCACTAGAAGACTGGAGACAAGAAGGCAGTAAGTGAAGAGAAATCTTATCCCAGAAGTCAAAAGAAGAAAATATTTAAGAGATAAGTAATCAACTACGTCAAATGATGCAAAAATCTCAAATAAAGTGAGAAGAGATAATTAATCACTAGATTTGGAAATGCAGAGATGGTTATAGACCTAACAACAGCTGGGAGAGCTTAGTGGTGAGAAGGAAATTCTTTTTTTTTTTTTTTTT
>PVKH010024080.1:0-13706 GCA_004027955.1 Chaetophractus vellerosus
TGTGTGTGTGTGTGTGTGTGTGTGTGTGTGTGTGTGTGGTGTGTCTTCCTTTCTCAAATAAAAAAGGCAAAGTCTTACTAGCAAAAGTAATGATTTTTGTCATTACTTTCCCTTCCTGTGTGGAACATTGCCTTGTTTTCTGAAGGTGCAGCAACCATCCTATAACTGTGAGATGACAAACATGAGGATGCCAAGATGATGAAACAAAAAGAATGAACTTGGCACATTGATGACACTGGATTCATTGTATCAGGTCTTTAGGATCTACCTCTGGATTTATCATATGAGGCTAATATGCCCCTACTTGTTTAGACAATGATTGTGTTTTCTTTACTTGTAGCTATGTGCAATACTAATATAGGCCAGAAACTTTGTTCTTATATCATCATGTACTTCTTCCCAATCTATTGTCTTTGTCAGAGCTCTCTCCATTCTCCTAAAAGGTCCTGAGTTTCAAAATTTAAAAGCTAGGAAACAATCTTTTTTTCTGAAAAATTCCTGTGTCAGATTATGGCAAATGATGTCACATAGTTTAACTGTCCAAATGGTGAAAGGCTTTATGAGGTAAAAAGAATTATAGAGGGAAAACCTTGATAAATATTACATATTTTACAAAATATCTCATCATATTTATAAGTATAAAGAAACCCATACAATTCTAGCTGAGACACAAAGAGTATTGGATAGATGTAAGTGTACCTCATGGAACCTAAGGATAGGATGTATAGCTGAATCTCACTTTGGTCTAGAACCAGGAACAGGGCAATTGTTACAAACCAATGCATCTGTTCTCTCGTCTCTTTCTGGACACGTTTTATCTTATGATCTGCTTTATTCTAAACGGCTTTGCGGTCAATAATTATAATAGCTAACGTTTATTCAATATGTGTGCTATGTGATAAGCATTCTACATGCAGTACCTTAAATTCAACTCAACCTCAAAACAACCTTACAAAGGTATTATTTACTTTCTAGATAAGTGAAGTGAAATTTAGAGATAAGTCAAGCCTTTAGCATCTCTCTTGGATTGCTGTACTAACCTCCTGTTTCCCTGCCTCTGATCTTGCCCTCCCCAATCCATTTTTTACCCACTAATCTGATCATGTCCCTTTCCTGCTTAATTCCCTCCTATGACTATGTATTAGTCAGGGTTCTCCAGAGAAATGAAAGAGAACCAACAGATAGGATATATATATATATCCAAATATTA
This sequence comes from Chaetophractus vellerosus, assembly GCA_004027955.1. Classification (NCBI taxonomy): domain Eukaryota; kingdom Metazoa; phylum Chordata; class Mammalia; order Cingulata; family Chlamyphoridae; genus Chaetophractus; species Chaetophractus vellerosus. The sequence continues at coordinate 1,211 of PVKH010024080.1, forward strand.
AGAGATTTATTATAGGAATTGGCTTACATGACTGTGGAGATTGGCAAGTTCAAATTCTATAGTGCAGGCCACAAGTTGGAATTTCATGAAGGTAATGATGAATTCCCCAGGACATAGCTGACTGACGTAGAGATAGGAATTTTCGTTTCTGACTTCTGAAATTCTCAGTTCTCTCTTTAAGACCTCTAACTGATTGGATGAGGAGTCTTCTCTCATTGCTGATGGCAATTTCCTTTGTTGATTATAGATGTAATCAGCCATAGATGCAATCAATTGACTAATGATTTAAATCCACGAAATATTCTTCCAGTAACAATCAAGCCAGTGCTTGCTAGACACCATAACTTAGCCAAGTTGACAGTTGAAATTAACCATCACAAGCTCCCACAGGATAAAGTCTAAATTCTTTCACATAACATACAAAGCCTTCCATGATCTGGACTTTACTTACCAACATCCATCTTTGTCTTTTCAGCCCTGAACTTCACACTATTCTTGAGTCACACAGCTTATCTGCAGTTCTTCTAACAGTCCATTTCTTATCATAGCACAGTTCCCCAGCTGTTCTGGCTGATTCATATACATTACCCACACTTAGGATTCAGCTTAGATGTTACCCTATCCAGAAGCCTTCCCTGAACGTACTGGTTATAATCCCTTTGTGTACTTCTATAGCACTCATTGCTTTTCTCCTACAGGTATCACAGCATACTATATAATTATTTGTTAAAGTTATTCCATCTCTCGCACTGGATTGTAAAGTCATTAAGTGGAGGATTATTTTCCATTCAATTTTGAATACCCTGAGATTACTGTTGTGCTTGGCACATAGGAGATACTCAATAAATATTTGTGAAATAAATGAATCTTCAATAGAAGTCTAGAGAAACTTGCAAAGTTAGCTGAGAAAAAGATATTCAGCATTTCTTATTTAGTGAACCAACTATTCTGACAGCTGTTCCCCTTATCCCTATGTTTTAGGCATACAATTTATAAAAGTTGAGTAGAATATTTAAAAATTGTTAAAATTAGCTGAGGAAACATATCACAAAATCAATATATTAAGAAAGTGATATAAAAATATAAGCTAAATGTGTCAAATCTAGTGCAAGAGAGCTGAACAAAGCAATAAGGGTGGGACTGGGGAGAAAAAGGAAGGAATTGAATGTTTTTTCCAAGTTTACTAAATGGTAGATATTTTGCTGGTAATCTTATTTAATCCTTACAATAATTCTGTGAGGTTGGTATGTTATACCTGTATTAAAGGCAAGCAAACTGAAGATCAAATTAGAGCATAACAAGCTTCAAATAAAAAGAAGTAAATGAAAGAAATTAAAATCAACCCAAAAAAGAACTATGGAGAATCTTTTTGCCTGGTCTGAGTTCCTGTATCAGGTTATAAGCTTGATTTCTTAAAGCGATTTCCTCCACTCTGCTATCCCTGTCCTTCCTTCCACCAGGATAAATTCCACCTCCTTCTTCAAGCTCTGTCTCACTTAAGCCCCTTGATCAAAACTTCCTTCATTACACCAGTTTTCTGAATTAGCTAAAGTGTTTCGATACTTGTAAAACACCCGGATTCTATTTTAGGGAATTGTTAACATCACAAGCAGTGAATACCAACACGAAGTAGCTTATTATTGAAGGCCGTGCAGGAAAAAATAAAACCAAAAGAGAGAAAATACTTAAAAGAGGCAGTTACCATATTCTGCGCTGCGGAAAAACCTGGATTCATTTCAGATTCCACCATTTCCTACTTCTGTTGAGTCAAGTCTCTTTAAACTTTCTAAGCCTCAATTTTCTTACCTCTAAAAAGAGGGTACCAGTAAGAGTCCCCTACCTACCTAGACCAGGACTTCTGTGAGGACCAAATGAGATAAAGTTTGTGAAAATGCTTCGCAAATATTTGCTAAAACGCCCAAAATACTCGCAAAGGCCACAAACAAGACCACGAGCGCAAGTTGGATTTCTGGGCTGCAGAAATCTAAGGTCGTTAGGGAGTGGAAGCCGACAGTTGCCATGTGACGTCATCGTCCTGCGACAGCCGCGAAGGTTTCCGGACCCGCGGCCAGGGCAGCGTTCTGCGCCATGTGGTCGTGGCAGCGCCTCCTGCTTCTTGGTGGGGTGTCGCTTCGGGTTGGTGGTGGACCCGCTGCCCCATTTGCGGGAAGCGGAGCCTTGGTTTGCCGGCGCCAGGTCGGTGGTGCTGAAGGAAGGGGGAGACGGGTGGGACGGAGGTACTGGGGCAGCAGGGTTGCAGGTGCCCTGGCGCTGTCCCCTCGAAGGACTCGCCCCAGTCTCTCGTGGGCAACTTGTGCACCCAGTGACTCACTGGCTAGTCCAGTTGTCTAGACGTTCTCACTTTTCAGGCAGGCCCCTGGCGGAGGAGTGGCGGGATAAGAAACAGATGGTTGAACATGGATGTGTGCATTGCACGTTGCTTTCTTGGTTTTGAGTTATTTAGCAAATAAGAAGTTAAAGACAAGGTAAACAGTTGGAGGATTTAATTTCCTAAAGAAGCAATTTCCTTACTTTCCATTTTTAATGTCAGCATATCCTGGCAGATAAATTTCAGTTTAAACACTGCCTTTGCAATTGTGATTAGTAGCAGTAGGTAAATAGCACTAAAGGCTGGACTGGTGGAGATGAGGGAAATTAAATTAGAAAAGAAAGTCCTCCTAATCCCAAACCCCAATTTATTTTTACTTTGACAGAACGATAATACAGATGTCTTATTTAAACGTTTGATTTTTTTGTTTTTGAAGTTATCTGGCACTGAGAGTGAGACGCTAAAACAAAGAAGATCACAGGTGATGTCCCGAGGACTTCCAAAGCAGAAACCGATAGAAGGTGTCAAACAAGTTATAGTTGTGGCTTCTGGAAAGGGTGGAGTTGGAAAATCTACTACAGCAGGTATCATAGGATATTAATTCTGATCCTGATTAAGAATTTATGCCAGTTGGCAAGTACACACTATTGAAATTAGTTTTTAAAAAGTTTAGTATTAGTGAATTTCTGAACATATTTCCTTAGTATCAGGAGTTGGTAGGTGGTGGTTAGGAATTTAGATTTTGGAGTTTGACAAACCTAGGTACATAACTAGGTGTTTTACTCCTTAACTGAGGAAAAAATTGATCAGGTTGCCTGATTATTATTTAACTGTAAAATGGGAATGCTGACAACTACTTTCATTGGGTTGTTGTGCAAATTAAATTAACTAACCCCTTTGCCCAGTTTCTTTTAGATGGTAACGACTCACTAATTGGTTCCTGTTATTATTATTATTTTAAGTAATCTAGTAACTTTAATACTAAATTATATTTGTTCTTTGGTTTCTTTTTGCAATCTTTTTCAGTGTACACATAGCTATGTAGTTGCAACGAGATTGTTTACATTATTGTGACCTCTTTTCATTTAAACATAATATACTTTTCACCAGTTAAAGTCAACATAGATCTAATATTTGAAAATGTTGAAAAGGTATAATATTGTTTTAGCTATTTAAAATATTAACTGATCTTTATATCTTTTATATGAATATACTGTGAGCAGAGAATTTTTTTATTTATTGAAGATTTCAGTTACTGAAATGCTGCTTTCAGAACCCATAAAAGAAATGGCATGAGAAATAGAAATGTTACCATCCAAGACTTATAACCTGTGATATTCCCAAAATGTTTTCAGAAGAAACCTTTTATTTCTAAGAAAAATTATTCCAGTGTAATAAAGTCCTCCCAATCACCAGAGGTAACTTGTATTATTAATTTGGAGTCATAATCTTTTATGTTACAAAGAGTAATCCAATAATTTTGACATCTACCAGTTGTAGAAAGCACTCATGTCTTATTGTTATCTCATATTGAATTTTCAGTCATTTCAGTAGGAATAGCTGCTAAATCAGGTCTTGCCCAACTTATTTTCTGCAGTTGATTCTTTTAAACCCTACAGCTTAATGAATATCCTTATTATATATTGCTTTGTTAATTTTGGCATAGTTCTAGCCTGATAAGATCTTTTAAATTTTGATTCATTTTTTCCCCCTTGCTTTGTTAATTTTGGCATAGTTCTAGCCTGATAAGATCTTTTAAATTTTGATTCATTTTTTCCCCCAGACTATTAACCTAAAGTTGGGACATATATTTGCCTTAAAACTCTTTAGTTTCTTTCATGTCAGTGCTATTTTTCTCTTTCTCTTTTTTTTTTTATGTAAAATTTAATTGAAGTCTATCATTCATATATGAACATATATAAACAATAAATGTATAGTAAAATTTGTGACTTTACAACAAAAACATGTATATCATCACACAGGGCTCTCATACATCTCCCCACCACCAACACCTTGCGTTATTGTGAGACATTTGTTACAAACTATGAAAGAGCATCCTTAAAATATTCCTACTAACTATAGCCCATATCTTACATTTCTTATATTTTTCCCCAACCCACTTGGTTATTAACACCCTATATAAGTATTATATATTTTTTGTCATTCAGGAGAAAACATTCTCATATTTTCCCTGTTAATCATGGTCCATCATCCACCACTGGATTCCCTGTGTTATATAGTCCCATGCTTTGTACAGTCCACTCAACATGTACACTCAGTGGCTCTCATTTTCATCACAGAGTTCTGCTGTCATTACCTCAGTTAATTTTAGAACATTTTCATTACTCCAAAAGGAAAAACCCCTTACCCCTTTATAACCCCCTATTTTTGTCCCTTAGTCTTGAAAAAAATTTCTTGCCATTGCTGCAAAATATTACCATATTACTGTTAACTATCATCCGTAAGGTACATTAGCTGTAATTGTCCCATGTATCACCATATTCTTAGCCACATCTGTGCTATTTTAAAGTAACAAGGGCCAGGTATAGAGTTCTGTGAATGTCACTAGAGATCTTCCTGTTTGTTGACATTGAGACCCTATTCATTACTTTCTGGGTATAGCAGTTTTATAGCTATTTAACCAGTAACAAATCCAGCTACATAGAGCTGGATTTAACTCCATTTTTTTTTTTTTCTTTCCCATTTTGACCTGAAATACATTGAGGAAGTGTGTCAGATATTTTCAAGAGCACTGTATTTGTGATAGACCCCAAATCTACTGTAGTGAGAGATACTATATTATTATTAAAAATTGGTTATTGGTCTCTTTTTAATGAATTCCTGCTTTATCCTACACATTTTTGCTTTGTTTTCTAAGAGCCTAAAGTATTTCTGATATTTTGGTTTTTAAAATTTGGAAGCTCTTAATCTTTGGTTCTAGAATCTACCTCTTCCTATAATTTAAAAATTTGGAGCCCGTTTCCCTGTTTTCAGTGGTCTCAACCCTTTTGCATTCTCCATGATTATTCAGATTTAAAGATGAAAGGTGTTTTCATGGTCAGATTAATGAATTCACTGGATTTTGTGCTGTGTAATTTTTGGGTCTGTAAACTCGTTTAAAATAGATTGATCCTATTTTTCCAGTTTCTAGTTTGTTTATTTGTGGTTTTTAGTTGGAAAAAATCTGCTGTCATGGAATGTGAAAGCAATTAAATAAGAAAATATAAGGGAATTTATAGATTGAGACACAGTAGGTACTCCTGTAAATGTCTCTTCCATGCTTTCTTCCTCTTAAGCTAGATCTTCCAAACAGCTGGCTTTTAATTTTTTTTATAACAGCTCTATCAGAAAACATAAGCCTAAGAAATAGTTTATTTCCATATAACTATGTTGGACTTATATTTATTAATTCCTGTCCAAAACTTTTTCAAAATACCTCTTATATGACTGTGTATGGTAAAGATATTTGGATTAGAATGATGACATTTAATACAAACATGTTCTGTGATTCTATCATATAAATGCAGGAAGACCCTAATTTAAAGTGAATTACATTCCGAAAGTTTCTGTTTAAATGTTGGATTATGTTTAACCTATCATGTACCTGAAATTCAGAATTATTTTAAAATTTGTAAAAACTAATTTATCAAGTGCCATGCCCTAGGCTAAGTGCTTCATATACATTGTTTCATTTAATCCTCACAACATTTATGAAGTGGTAATTTTCTCCATTTTTCTAGAGGAGGAAACAGATTTAGGGGTTAAATAATTTGCTAAAGGTGACACAAGAGACGGTGGTTGAGTTGGGATTTGAATTATTTCTGCCTTGAAAGCCTATGCTCTTAGCTACTTTAAAGGAGACCTGTAAGGAAATGTGATCCACAGCATGAGAGTCTATTTATTGAACAATATTGGAAATGTATTACTTTCTGACCTCTCTTTTCTACTTCACTGTAGCATATTTCTGGGCCAAAAGTGGAAAGGCAATAGTGGTTTAAAGACTACTACTTTCCTCCTGTATGTCTTTGGGATTCACTGGCAAAGGCAGATTTGGGAACAGGTTTTACTACCTTACCCTTTTACCCTCCTCCCTTCCCTCTGTGCACTGTGGTGCAACTTTTTGCACGTGGGTTATTTGTGAATTAGAACTTGTAACTCCTTCAATACCGGCACTTTTTTTCAAATTAAAATTTTATTAAAGCATCCATACAACCAGCACTTATTTTTAAAAGGCAATAGGACCATAAACATTTATATTTATTAGAGGACAGATACAGATTTTTTCTTCAAAATATGCTTTGAAAATAATTGAAACCATATATTCCTTAAAATTGTTTTTTCTTAACTAAGTAGATTATTTAAACAAAGTTGTAACAAATTATTAATGGGTTATTTAAAATGTTTATTTGCTGCAGGTGTCTATAGCTTATGTTAGTATTTTACTTTTTAAAAATTCTTTTTACTTTTTTTGTTCACCTCATGCACTTATTCTTTACAAATAAGGGAGATATATTAAAATTTCCTGTGCTTTGGTTATTACATTGAAAGTATTAAAAGGGAAAATGAATTTTAACAGAAGAAAAATTACTAACTTTAATTATATTTTTGTTTCTTACAGTGAATCTTGCACTTGCACTAGCAGCAAATGACTCGGTAGGTGTTTCTTAATGGAAATATCAATTTATTGAAATGTTTTTAATATTTTAAAATATTAAAATATTTTTAATAAGCTAATGATAAAAAGCTTATTGGCATTTTTTCAGTTACCCTGTCAGTAGTTATATAGTATGGGTCTAGTCAGTTACATGCCTTTAAGGAACTCAAAATTCTGCTGTTAATGATGATGCACTTAAGTGTTAATCATGTATTGGTTATTATATGTCCCACAGAAAGGCCTTGGTTTTCTTGCATGGTGGTCATATTCTAAACTAATTTTTCCCCATTTACGAACTAGATAAGGATTATTCTGCATTCAGTTTTTAAGTGTTAGTAATTCCGTTTTTCTTTTCTTTCTTTCATTCTTTTTTTTTTTTTACAGCAAAAGATATTCTAAATGTAGTATATGGCCTTTGAAACAAAATTCAGACAGAATATGTATGTAATATAAAACTGAAGGCCCATACACTCCCCCTTTTCTTCTGAAGGATTAACCATAGGCTGCAGTTTTATATATATATCCTTTCAGCATATAAAATTTTGAAAAATACACATGTATACCTGTGTGCAGATTGTTTTTCCATCACATACTTTATACTTAATGGCTGCTCCATTTCCTAATATGGCCAATTATTATATATATATTATCAACTCCCTGTTGTTTAGAGATTTAGGTTGATTCCCATTTTTTTTCCTACTCCAAATATTGCTACAGTGGAATTCTATTTTTTTTTTTTTAAACAGTGGAATTCTTATATAGCATTCTTAGCAATAAGTGATGATATTTTATGTAGGATAGATTTCCTAGGAGTAGAACTACTTGGTCAAAAGGTATACACATTTTAATAGAAGTAGCATTACTGGGTCAAAAAGTATGTACATTTTGAATTGTTTCATTTTATATTTCACTTATAGTCTGTGGTAGTACCCCTTTCACATCCCCTCATTAATGTTAGTTATCTATGTATTTAGATATTTAAAATAAAAACACAAATCATATTGAACATATTACTCAACTCTGTAAATTATCATCTAGTAAATAAATCACATTTAAGAATTGATTTTAATTCCTCCTTCATACTTATTTTATAAAATACGGGCAAAAATCACTTACTGTGTTTAGCTGTAGCTGTGCCTGTAACTTATTTCCTACTGTTACTGTGTGACTTCAGTTCCTAATAGATATCACATATGAAAATAATGTGTGGTATTTATACTGAAACATTACCAATATATGGAGTCCAGAATCTGTCAGAACCTAAAATTAGGCGTGTAGACATTTATGTCTTCTGATGGTTCACTCTATGTTCTTGCTGAAAATTGGAGACTAATAAACATTTTGGTTATGTAAACATTATTCACTTTAGGACCAAGTAGTGTAATTTTACTTTTAGAGAAGAAAATGGATTCCTCTTTCTTTACACTTGAGAAGATTCCAAAGTTTTTTGTTGTAATTTCTTTTCAAATCTCTTTCTTTTATGAGGGATCTACTGTCATGTATCCCCTCTTGTCCTCTTTCTTGAATTCCTTTTTTGTTTTTCTGGAGGACATCCTTGAGACCTTTTATGGTTTGATAGGTGGAATAATGGCCTTTCAAAGATGTCCACATTCAGTTTCCCACAACCTGTACGTTTATTACCTTACATGGCAAAACGGACTTTGCATGTGTGATTAAGTTAAGGCTCTTGAGCAGGGAAGATTATCCTGGATTACCTAAATAGGCCCTTTATAAGGGAAAGAGGGAGGCAGGAGAGTAAGAGTGAGAGTAATTAGATTTGAGAAGGACTCAGTCCATTCTTGTTGGCTTTGAAGATGAAAGAGGACAACAAGCCAAGTTGGGCAGTCTTCTAGATGCTGTAAAAGGCGAGGAAATATATTCTTTTTTAGAGAATCCAGAAGGAACACAATCCTGCCGAAAACTTCATTTTAGTGCTGTGAGACCCATTTTGGACTTCTGTGAGAGTTTCTTTCAGCAGCAATAGGAAATTAACATATATATAGGAGTAAATTTTCTTAGTTCTTGAATTTCGAAAGATGTTATTTTACTTATTATACTTAGAGTAGATCTAGAGTTCTAGGTTGAAAATAATTTTCTCTCTGAATTTTGAAAACAACATTCAGTTTTCTTCTAGCCTGCTAATGAAATTCTGATGCTAATCCGATTCATGTTTCTTTGTAGTTACCCTCCCCTCATCCAAAGCTTTTAGGGTTTTCTTTATGTATTTTGAGTTTAGAAGTGTCACAAATATATGTCTAGTTGTTAGCTCTTTTAAAATTTTACCTGCTTGGAAACTGACGCTGAAGTATCAAGGTTTGAGTCTTTTTTGGTTCAGGGAAATGTCTTCTATTCATTGATTACTTCCTAATGTGTTTGTTCTTTCTCCAGAAACCATATTAGGTAGATATTGACACTTTATGCCTGCAAAGTTTTCTCTGATATTCTCCATTTCTTGTCTTTTGCTTTGTGTTTTGGAAGATATCTTAGACTATTTTTCAGACTGATATTTGGATTTTAGTTATTATTCAGTCAGCCCTTCTGAATTTTTTTTTAATTTGGGAATTATAGTTTTAGTTTTCCAGAACTGTTTCTTCTTATCCAATTGTTCTACCTCTCCCCTTTTTATAAATGTTTGTGCCATCCACATGAATTTCTCTGAGGATTTTTTTTAGAATTTTAAAAAATGCTTCCCTTAATCTCTTTTACTTTAGGGTGGGTAGTGATTTTCTTAATGTAGTCCTTATATCAGCAGCGTAAGTATCACCTGGGAACTTGTTAGATTATACAAATTCTTGAGTCCCACTCCAGATCTATTGAATCAGAAACCTTGGGAGTGGAGTCCAGCAATCTGTTTTAACCAGCCCTCCAGGTGATTTTGATGCACACTAAAGCTCGAGTACCATGGATCTAGAGTTTTGTTTTAAATTTCTGACCTGCTGTGGTACCCTCTTTTGTTTTCTAGTGCTTTTATGGTTTTAATTTTAAACTGTTTTTTTCTTGTTATTTCAATGGGAGTGGGAAGAGAGGGGCGATAAACATGTATGTTTAGGCAACCTAATACATTTTTTTCTAGTAATTTTTATTAGGGCACTTAGTTACCCTGGACAGGAGAAAGCATCCCATCTTCCTTACAAAAGGAAGGAAATGGAAAATTCAATAGGTGTAAGGGAAAATATGTTTGTAGGTGTGGGGATCACTTAATTTGGTTTCTTTTCAGCCAGAGCTTTGTGGCTTGTAGACAGTGTAAAGCAACTAAATAAGAAGGGATCAAAGGATGAAAAGAAACATTAAAAAGGGCTTGATCCATTCATGTTAAGTGCAGCTAATGTTGGTGAGATGGTATAGCTTAGGAAACAGATATTTTCTACACCCCGCCCCCCACCCCGCACCAGGCTGAGGACAGATTCCTCTTTAATGCTTATGTGTATGAATGACAGGGAAATTGGCAGCCAGAAAGGAAAAGCAATAAGACTATTCCTGGGCCACTTCTTGAGAAAGTATTTAGTATCCCTAAGTGTTTTTAAATAAGCTTGTGAAAATCACCCTTAAGAACATCATCAGTTTTCTGTGATCCTGATGAAAGTTTTTTTCTACCTTTTGATATCTTGTAGCAAAGTTAATGCAGAAATTATGAAGATAGCCAAGAAATTTGAGCAGGACATTGTTATAACTCTTAAGATAATATGATATACTGCAGTATTTTATGTTTGACTACTGTCTTCTTTAATTAATGTATGAATACTTAAAGAATGATTTTATGTAATTTGTGTACTTGATTAATAGTGTTTTTGATTAGGGAACTGCATGTCTGTCTTAAATAATTTTGAAGTATGATCTCTTGGAGAATCCCTGAATATAGAAAAGAAGAGCAGCGTCTGTTCCATATCATTTATATGTATCTGACGTAGTCCTGTACTCTATATTTCCTAAGTTAAGGTTTAATTAATATTGCATTTATTTAGAGGACATGTTTAGTCTTTGGGGAGAACTCAAGGTTCCTCCCAGCCCTTTCGTTTGCCTGAGCTGATATGGGTGGCTCAGGTCCTAAGACATTAATTGCGACATGGTGCTAGGATGTATTGCTTTAAGGGGTTAAAAGCTCCAGTTAGGATGATCTCTTTGGAGCCTCTTTAGTGATTCATTACCATGAATTCTTGATTATTCTATGGAGCTGGTATTTAAAAGAGGAGCCTGATCTGTTTCTGCATAGATCACCTTTGCTAAAGACGTGGGGCTGATATTTGTACTGATGGGGTACAAGAGCAGAAAAGTTTGGATATTACTGGCTTAGGCAAAAGGAATTTCTAGGCTGAACTGTATGACCAGTTCAGAAGAAAACTGCTTTGCAGATTGAGGTAAAGGTCTTAAAGGAATGGGTGTGAATTTTCCTTATGCTTTCCTTGCATTTTTGTACTTTTTGTAGATATGTGGTATTGCAGAGGAGAATTTGGGGATCATGAGTGCCATGCATCTAAATATCACATCCAGTGGGGTGCTAGAGTTAACTCATACTGTCTCCTGAGACCCGATTTTTAAAATTTCAGGAATTTTACGAACCACTTGACATCATGTTGTTAGCTGAAATAGGACATGGTGGAAGTATTTAAACCATGGAAATTGGCAAACACTGCAAATCAGGTCTTCCCCACTCCAAGCCAGTTGTTAAGCATTTACTAGTACATCACTGATCATGCATATTAATAGTCATATTTCTTGATTTTCTTTTCTATTTCTTCTTAACCACCCCTATTATGAATCTTGTTCTACATTATATATTTAATGCACAGTGGAGAAGAACACTGAGATTAGAAGAGGGAAACATAAAGGCTGCTGGAAACCATTGATAAACTCTGTGCGGTTCCTAGGTCAATGCCTTTCAGTTTATTTTAGTTCAGCAAACATTTACTGAGCACCTTCTCATTGCCAGATACCCTGGGAATAAAAAGAAAAATAAACATGTACCCTGAGAGCTCCTAGCCTTCTAAGATTGGGTTTATAAAATAGTGTTGTCTATGTGTGTGTATTTATATAAGTGTATGTAAATTTGTGTTTTATGTTTATATGTGTGTGTGTGTGTGTATGGTATATAGCTGAAGCTGGTTCAATCATAGTTTCTCCTGGGAGTGAGAAAATGTTAATTAAAGCAACATATAATAAAATTTTCTTGTGTTTCATAGTAGAGTAGACACATTATGTACTTTTTTTTTTTTTTTTAAAGATTTATTTATTTTATTACATGTCTCCCCTCTCCCCCACTGCGGGGACGCGCCGAGACTGGTCACTGCGCAGGCGTGGCTTTCCTGGCTTGTGGGCAGCTTCTGCTTCTATTCACTGCCGGCTTTCAGTTTGCGGGTGGCTGGCTGTGCTCCATTCGCGGGCGACCTGCCCTGCCCGTGGCGGCTTTTGCCCTGTCCGTGGCAGCTTTTTGCCCTGCCCACGGCGGCTCTGGCCCGCCCATGGCGGCTTGCCATTCTCAAGGCAGTCTGCCCGCTAGGAGAGGTCCCCGGGAATCG
>PVKH010024081.1:0-13706 GCA_004027955.1 Chaetophractus vellerosus
TAAAAAAGTGGTTATGATCAATCTTACCACTTGTTTAAAATGTATATATAAAAAAAAGTTAAACATAGAATTACCATATGATACAGCAATTCCACTCCTAGGTATATACCCAAAAGAATTCAAAATAGGGACTTGAACAGTTATTTATTCACCAATGTTCATATCAGCATTATCCATAGTAGCCAAAAGGGAGAAACAACCCAAGTGTCCATCAAACAAATGAATAGATAAACACAAGGTGGTATAAACATACAATGGAGTATTATTCAGCCACGAAAAGGAATGAAGTTCTGGTACTTCCTCATGCTAAAAGGGTGAACCTTAAAAACATTATGTTGAGTGAACTAAGCCAGGCACACAAGGACAAATAATGTATGATTCCACTGATATAAAATATAGAGAATAAGCAAATTCATAGAGACAGAAAGTAGATTAGAGGTTACCAGGGACTAAGGGGAGGGAAATGGGGAGTTATTGCCTAATGTATACAGAGCTTCTGTTTTGGATGATGGAAAGTTTTGGTAACGGATGGTGGGAATGGTAGCACAACACTGTCAAGGTAATTAATGCCACTGAGTTGTACATTCAAAATGGTTAAAATAGCAAATCTATGCCATATATATGTTACAACAAAAATAAAATAAAAATAAAAGGCTTTCCTTAACCTCATCATCCTGGGCCTGCAGAAATAATCACTCTCTCCTTTGGCCTCCTGGAGCACTCACTTCAATTTGCCGGTATGGTCCACAACACATTGCATTGTAGTTGCTTTCATATGAGACTACCCATCCCCCTTCCTCCCAGCCCCAGCTCCCTTCCCCAGAGTAAGAGTAAACTGTAGGCTACTTCAGAGACTATATTTAAATATATGCATAGTGCAGTGTTTAAAATGGAGGCTCAGGAAAGCTGATATGGCTCAAGTGATTGAGCTCCCGTCTACCACATGGGAGGTACCAGGTTCAGTTACCCGTGCCTTGTAAAAAAGACAAGCAAGACAGCAAGCTGAGGCAATGGACTGGCGTGGTGAGCTGATACAACAAGAGATACAAGGAAGAAAACATAATGAAAGACCCAATAAAAGCAGGGAACAGAGGTGGCTCAAGCAACTAGGCACCTCCCTCCCACATGGGAGGTCCCGGGTTCGATTCCATTGCCTCCAAAGAAAAGACGACGGGCAAACAACGCACAGACAGCAAGCTCAAACAATGAGGGGCTGGGGGAAATAAATAAATCTTTAAAAAAAATAAAATGCGGGCTCAGGGTTCAGACAGAGCTGGGGATGATTCCTGTTTCTGCCACTTACTACTCATATGACCTTAGGTTCTTTACTTAATCTCTCTAAGCCTCTGTTTCTTTATCTGTAAAATGGGGATAATAATAGAACTCACACCTCATGAGTTCTGCTAAGGATTAACTGAGATAATACATGTAAAGTCCTTAGGACAGTACTTGGCACAAAGAACTCAATAAAAGTTTGCAAATATTATTCTATACTGGAAAAATAAAACCAACATCAACCCCCACCCCACTCCCAACTGAAGGAAAAATAGTTTTTTCAAGGGCAGGGGTTAGTAGGATTCAGCTATCGGGTTTTTGTTTTTTTCTTTTTATTTTCTCGTTCAAAACACACTATTGAAAGCACCACCCTGAGCCATAGACTCTTGAGGAAGGGAAGGGATCGGCCAGTATGGGGATGACCCAAGGTGGGGGGTCCCAGAATCACCAAGTTCCTTGCCCCTCTCCAACCCTGCAGGCTTCGTGCTGCCTCTACTCAGGCCTTGCCAATCCTCCACCTCTTCCTCTCTTTTTTCCCATCCCTCCCTCTCCACTTCAAACCCTGGGAAAAAAAATGAAGAAAAGCACACCAACCAAGAAGCCTTTTCACTTCATTGTGTTTTCCAGCTAGACCTGAACAGACTGCAATCAATTCAACCCTCTCTCACCCTCCCTCCTCTCTTCTCTCCTGTCCTCTTTGTTGTTTTTCTCTCAGACTGTGTCTTCAGGCTTAGGAAAACGCAGTTACCTCCCAGCAGCATGAGGGCACAAGACGCTTTGGTTGCCAGTAGCAAATACAACCTGATGGTGACAGGTTCCTGTGGCCCTTGGCACTTAGAAAGGCCAGGAAGCAGGGGACCCTGTTTGGATTCTCTGAGAGACCCCTCCTCCTGACCACTCAATCCCACCCCAGGCCCAGAGGCAGTGGATCACACAGAAAACCTCCACCTCCCACTTCCTCTGGCCAGCATCCTTCTGAAGTCCACCCCATCCTCAGGCAAGGGGTTTATATTCCAAATTTGAGCAAACCTGGCCAGTTGGACTTGAAATCAGCGAGGATAAAGGAGGAATACATCTTTTCCATTAAAGCAGCCTAGTGGGATTTTGATTTTTTCCAACAGGGTAACTCCAAATTGGCAGGACTTTCAAAGCTACAAATTTCTATCTCCCCAGACCTCACTAAAGAAAAATTTCCTGGTTAGGTTGGCACCTGTGGAGGTTTGGGGTGTACAAGTGAGAAATGTTTAACACATAGTTAAACCTGGGCTATGAATCAAATTAGTCTAAACAAGACTCTCCCCTGCTCCCGTGCTGTACTAGTTACCCTCCTTAATTCCTACCCCAAACATATATTCAAAAATAACTACTATTTATCAAGCACCCAGGAAGTACCAGGAGCAGAAATGAAGTAAGTACTTCATTTACTTACGTTGACTCATTTTATTTTCGTAACTACACAATGTAAGAAATATGTACTGTCTCCTCTCTTAGGCACACCTAGGTTAAGTAACCCTCCCAAAGTCATCCCCTTAATAAGAGGCACAGCTGGGGTTCAAATCTTATCCCCAACACAACAATATGCATGAACCTTAAAGTCAACTCCTTAGTGAAAAAAGCCAAACCAAAAAGAGTACCATGTATATCAATTCTCGAAAATGGGAACTAATCTACAGTACTAAACAGCAAATCTGTGGTAGCCTGGGCACGCGGGTGGAGGAGAAGGGTGGATTACAAAGGGGCAAAAGAAGCTTTTGAGGGTGAGGGAAATACTTGTCATCTTGGTGGTTGTGATGGTTTCACAGGTGAATACTGAGTCAAAACCGATCAAATTGTACACTTTAAATATACGAATTTAGTGTAACTATATTTTCCAGAACAAACATTAGTGAGAATATTAGCATTGTTTTACATTTTTGCAAACCTGTTTTAATTTCTGGCTTCACAGAAGACATGATTCTCATATCTGCTTCTTCATTCAATCTATTGCAATATCACACATTAGGTAGCTTCTGGAAAATCCCACAATATGCTTGTGAGAGAATGAGAGTGAAGAAGATAAATAACATCTCAGTGTTATTATGAAGATAGTTTTGACCTCACAGACCCCCTGAAAGGATCTCGAGGCTCCACAGGGGTCCCAAGACCATACTTTGTGAACTGCTGATCTAAGTGTTCAGAACTGCAAACAATTTATTCCGGTTCAAATGCCACCATCCCTAAAGAACAACAATGGAAATATCACAGGTTTCCTTTGTGTACCCCCTTCCAGAAAGAGGAACAGCTACGTCCTCTTAAGGACTTGCTTTGGTTTACTCCATAACAGGTGTCAAGGGCAGAATCTGGGGTTCTGGAGAAATTTCAGACGGGTCTGAGCTCTTACCTGTTCCCTAAACAAGCCCCTGCCCAGGCTGAACCCAGCTCTGGTCCAAACCTCAATCCAGATTTTTTTTTAAAAATTGCCCCATGGTCTGGGGCAGCCAATAGGGTATGAGGTTAGGAGTAAAAAAAATCCGAGAGTGAATATTGCTGCCACTTCTACAGGCTGTGTAACCTTGAGTAAGTTATTGAACTTTCCTGAACCTCGGCTTCTTCATCCGCAAAAGGGAAATCATAAAAGCTTTCTGAAAGGATTGTTGTGCAGAGTCAAGGAGGTAATAACACATGTAAGAATCCCAGCAGAGTACTTGGCACACAATAGTACCTGGCTCACTCTTAGGGCCTGTTATATTTTACAGAAAAGCAAAGGGCACCATGAAAACACCATAGCTTCCAGCATCGGGCAGGCCTGGGTTTGAATCCTAACAACGTTGGCTTTAGGGAAGTCACTTCATCCTCCTTGCAGAATTATTGTGAGGGGTGATTGAAATCATCTCTCTAAAGTGCCTGGCCTCTGGCCCACGCCCTGTGGATAGGCAGAGTTATTATCATTCAGTATCTGAAGTTCAACGTTAGCTGACTAGCCGCAGAGCTGGTAAATAGCATCTGCAGAGCAACTAATTCCCAGGGGTGGCCTCTGTGGCCTCTGTGGCCTCACCCTTGGTATCCCCGGGGACAGGTTAGGACAGCTGGCTGTCCAGCAGGCTCAATGGGCCTTTTCCAAAGGAACTAACCCAGTCCTCACTTGGGGTTTCCCATCTCCCAAATATCCACCAACAGGGAATGTTGCACGGTGAAATGATAAGGGAATTCATGCCTAAGGGAACTAAGGCAGAGGGAGAGCGGACACGCCATGGAAAACCCACGAGGTGCAGGGAAAGGCTGTGTATGGACTCTGGAGTCAGACTCAGATTCTAATCCTCACTCTACCACTTATTTACTAACTGTAAGTCCTGAGGCAAAGTACTTAGCCTTTGTAAGCCCATTTTCTCATCAGTAATTGGGGATAATGAGAGAGCACGAGTGCTAAATGTGAGAGCACTGGGCCATAGAAAATGAATACACTTTACCTTTTGTTATCACTGCAGGATCCCCATGTTTTGGCAATAAGAGTATATAGCGCACGGTGCTCCCAGCTAGACACCAAGCTCAGGGAGGGGCAGCATGTCTTTGGAAGAAATCGCCAATTTTCACCTTAATTTCAAAAGTTTCTTTTGTAAGCACCAGTGACTAGGATAATCTGGAAAATAAGAAGGAGGAAGAAGAGGAGGGGGGAAGAGGAAGAAATTTAAAAACACAAGCTGAGCTTAGCCCAATTAGAAGGTACAGGCATACCTCCCAGATACTACACAGTCAGTTCCAGACCACCTCAATAAAGCGAATATCGCAATAAAGTGAGTCATGTGAACTCTTTGGTCTCCCAGGACATATAAAAGTCCTTTTGCACCAATCTGTAGTCTGTTAAGTGTGCAATAGCATTATGTCTAAAAAATTGTACATACCTTGATTAAAAAATACTTCACTATAGGGCGCTGGTTCACCACATGGGAGGCCCCAGGTTCGGTTCCCCGGGCCTCTTCAAGCAGGCAGACCGCCTTGAGAGGGCAAGCCACCGTGGGCGAAGCAGAGCCGCCGTGGGCAGGGCAAAAAGCCGCCACAGGCAGGGCAAAGCCACCACGGGCAGGGCAAAGCCCCGGGGCAAGTCGCCCGCGAACAGATTAGAGCCACCCACGAGCAGAGCAGAGCCGCCCGCGAGCGGGGCAAGCCACCTGCACGGTGAGCTGACTCGGTGCGTCACCGCAACGGGGGGAGACAAAGCAGACACAGAAGAACGCAAAAATGAACACAGCAAGAACAAGCAGAAAGGGGGGGATATGTACCAAACAAACAAACAAACAAAAATACTTCACTGTTAAAAAGTGTTTACCTTCACCTGAGCCTTCAGCGAGTCACCACCTTTTTGCTAGTGGAGGGTCTTGCCTCAGTGTTGATGGCTGCTGACTGAGCAATGTGGTGGTTGCTGAAGATTGGGGTGGCTGTGGCAATGTCTTTAAAATAAAATAACAATGAAGTTTGCTGCCATCGATTGACTCTTCCTTTCATGAAAGATTTCTCTGTAGCATGCAACGCTCTTTGATAGCATCTACCCACAGTAGAACTCCTTTCAAAACTGGAATCCATCCTCTCAAACCCTGCCACTCCTTTATCAAGCAAGTTTATGTAATATTGTAAATCCTTTGTTGTCATTTCAACAATTTTCATAACATCTTCACCAGAAGTAGATTACATCTCAAGAAGCCACTTTCTTTGCTCTTCCATAAGAAGCAACTCCTCATCCATTCAAGTTTTATCATGAGATTGCGGCAATTCAGTACATCCAGGCTCCACTTCTAATTCTAGTTCTCTCGCTATTTCCACCACATCTGTCATTACTTCCTCCACTGAAATCTTGAACCTCTTCAAAGTCATCTATGAGGATTGGAATCAACTTCTTCCAAACTCCTGTTCATGTTGATATTTTGACTCCTCCCATGAATCACAAATATTCTTTTTTTTTTAAGATTTATTTTTTATTTATTATATATCCCCCCTTTCTGCTTGTTCTTGCTGTGTTCATTTTTGCGTTCTTCTGTGTCTGCTTGTCTCCCCTCTCTGCGGCGACCTGCTGAGTCAGCTCACCATGCTGCCTTGCCTGCTCGCCGCGGCTTGCCCTGCCCGCGGCGGCTTGCCTTCTCAAAGCGGTCTGCCCGCTTGAGGAGGCCCCAGGAACTGAACCCGGGGCCTCCCATGTGGTAGACCGGAGCCCTACAAGTTGGGCTACAGCCGGCCCCCACAAATATTCTTAATGGCATCTAGAATGGTGAATCCTTTCCAGGTGGCTTTCAATTAACTTTGCCCAGATCCATCAGGGGAACCACTATCTATGCAGCTATAGCCTTATGAAATGTATTTCTTAAATAATAAGGCTTGAAAGTCTAAATGACTCCTTGATCCATGGGCTGTGGAACGGATGTTGTGTTAACAGGCACAACCAAATATATTGTGTAACATATTGTTTGATTCAAAAAATATTTTTATATATCCAGTACATTTAATTGATAAATGTATATATTTATTCATCTGTGTTTACTTTTTAGTTTTTAATTGTTTATATTTTTAATTATTAAATGTACAAAAAAAAAAACAACCACGGACATACCAAGTGCTACTGAGGATACGGAGTTGCTGATGCAACTACAAAATGGCATAGCCATTTCTTAGGACGTTGAATGTACGCATACCACATGACCTTGCAATCCCACTGGGAGATACTTCCCCAAGAGAAAGGAAAGCGTATGTTCACACACAAATCTGTACTCAAATGTTTACAGCAGCTTTATTCATCATCAACAGAAGCTGGAAACAACCCAAAAGTCTTTCAGCCAGCGAGTAGATAAACAAATTATGGTAATCCGTACAATGGAACATTGCTCAGCAATAAAAAGGAACAAACTCTTGATAAAGGCAACAACTTGGATAACCTCAAAGGCATTATACTGAGTGAAAGAAGCCAGCCCCAAAAGCTGCACTCTGTATGATTCCAACATGACATTTTTGAAAGGGCAAAGTTACAGGAATGGGGTAGGCATGGGAAGAAGGGGGAGGGAATGAGACAAAGGGGCAGCAGCATGGGGGAGTTTCTTGGGGGTGACGGGACTATTCTGAATTTTTATTGTGGTGGTGAATGTACAGCTCTATGCATTTGTCAAAGTCCATAGAATGTACACCACAAAAATTTTTACTATATGCAAATTAAAACTCCTTTTTCTGCCTAGAATGTCTAGCTCAAATCTACCTCATTAATAAAGTCCAGTTATCTAAAAAAAAAACCAAAAACCCCAACATGAGGAAGAAAATGTGGCTCAAGTGATTGAACTCCCGCCTACCACACGGGAGGTCCCGGGTTTGGTTCCCAGTGCCTCCTAGAGAAGATGAGCAAGACAGTGAGCTGGTATGACAGGCTGGTGCTTTGAGCTGATGCAACAAGATGACACAACAAGGAGACACAAAGAGGAAAGCAGGGAGTAGAGGTGGCTCAAGCGATTGAGCGCCTCTCTCCCACATGGGAGGTCCCAGGTTTGGTTCCCAGTGCCTTCTAAAGAGAAGACGAGCAGACACAGAGCAGACAGCAAGGGCAAATGATGAGGGGGGGTGAGGAACAAATAAATAAAATAAATCTTTTAAAAAAACCAACAACATGAATCTCGTACATCTTCATCAGAGCTCTTTAAGTAACTAGGTGGATTGTAAATGTGCAGTAATATTTTGAAGGGAATCTTTATTTCTGAGCAGTAGGTCTCAACAGTGGGCTTAAAATATTCAGCAACCATGTTGTAAACAGATGTGCTGTCATCCAGGCTTTGTTGTTCCATTTATGGAGCACAGGCAGAACAGATTTAGCAGAATTCTTAAGGACCCTAGGATTTTCAGAATGGGAAATAAGCACTGGCTTCAACTGAAAGTCACCAGCTGGATTAGCCCCTAGCAAGAGTCAGCCTATCCTTTGAAGCTTTGAAGCCAGGCATTGACTCCTCTCTAGCTATGAAAGTCCTGGATGGCATCTTCTTCCAACAGAAGGCTGTTTAGTCTACATTGAAAATCTGTTGTTTAGCGTAGCCTCCTTCATCAATCAATGATCTTAGCTAGCTTTTCTGGGTAACTTGCTGTAGCTTCTACATCAGCACTTGCTGCTTCACCTTGTGCTTTTATGTTAGGGAGACAGCTTCTTTCCTCAAACCTCATGAGCCAACCGCTGCTAGCTTCAAACCTTTCTTCAACAGCTTCCTCACCCTTCTCAGCCTTCACAGAATTGAAGAGAGTTAGGGCCTTGCTCTGGATCGGGCTTTGGCTTAAGGGAATGTTGTGGCTGGTCTGATCTTCTATCTAGAAGACCACTAGAACTTTATTCACATCTGCAATGAGGCTGTTTTGCTTTCTTATCATTTGTTTATTCCCTGGAGTAGCACTTTAAATTTCCTTCAAGAGCTTTTCCTTTGCATTCACAACTTGGCTGTTTGGCACAAGAGGCCTAGCTTTTGGCCTACCTCAGCTTTCAACTAGCCTTCCTCACTAATTCTAGCTTTCGATTTAAAGCAAGAGACATGTGAGTCTTCCTTCCACTTGAACACTTGGACGCCACTGTAGGGTTAATAATTGGCCTGATTTCAGTATTGTTGCGTCTCAGGGAGTAGGTAGGCCCAAGGAAAAGTAGAGAGATGGGGGCATGGCTGGGCAGGGGAGCAGTCAGAGCACACACTACTTTTATCCATTAAGTTCTTCGTCTTATATGGGCACAGTTCATGGTGCCCCCAAAACAATCTCAATAGTAACATCAATGATCACTGAAGACAGGTCACCATAACAGATATAATAATAATGAAAGCTTTTGAAATATTGAAATAATTACCTAAATGTGACACAGAGACATGAAGTGAGCATGTCCTGTTGGAAAAATGGCACCAATAGACTTGCTCAATGCAGGGTTGCCACAAACCTTCAATTTAAAAAAAAATGCAATATCTACAAAGAGCAATAAAGGAAGTACAATAAAAGGAGGAATGCCCTACTGATTCTGTGCCTCAAATGACTGTGCCATGTGACTCTAGGGCGCCTCCACCTGGCGGGCATTGGAACCAGGAAATCCCATCTGAGGGGACCAGCCAAGTGAGCAGGTGTTCCTGTTGCCGGGACAACCCTGGGCCCAGAGGACCCACATGACAAGAGAATTTGGAGGGGGTTTTAACTAGTGCTTGCACTAAGACTCTTGGTTGGGGAAGAAGCCTTAAAAAGAGCTGGGAAAGTAGGAGGCAAAAAGGAGAGTGTAAGAACAGCATGCAGTAGAAAGAGAAGAGCAGATATGGGAGACAGTGTAGGAATGGGTTCCAGAAGCAAAGAGAAAGAGTGCAGGGAGGGGAGTGGGTGGGAGGAGGGAGGACCGAAATGAGGACAGGGTGTGAAGGAAAGACCACAGAGATAGCTGGTGGTCCCAAGACTTGTGGAGAAGGGGCTCCAGTGAAGCTGAAAAGTGGGTGATGAGTAATTATTGAGCACTCACTGTATGCCATTTTACGTGTAATCCTATTAGGGAGGTTGAGAAATTTGCTCATAGTTCACAGCTATTTCAGATCCTGATTGTCTCCTGGAAGATGAATCTAAGGAGCTTTCCAGCTCCACCTATGTACATGTGACATTCGGAAAGAAAAGACCAGGGAGGAGGAACTATGATAGGAGTGGGGAGAGATGAGGGGAGGAGGGGCAACCAAGAGAAGTAAGAGAAGGGAAGAGTGTGAGAATGAAGAGGGAGATGGGAAAAGTGGAAAGGACCAAAAAAGGGTGGAGAGTGAGAAGAAAAGGGAAGAGTTGGGAAGGAACAGGAGAGAAGGAATCAGGGGATGAGAAGAAAGGGAAGATGGAGCCATGGTGGGACATGGGGTTAGGACTGGAGAAGAGGGAAAAGGAAAGGGGGGGTAGCATCTTGGAGGAGCCAGAACCACCTGGAGCACAATCCTAGGGGCGGGAGAAACAGGGACTGGAGCTTCGTAGGTGTTTGTGGTTTGTTTTTCTCTTGTTGTGGAAGTGTGGCGCATGTGAATCATTGCCCGTGGAGGTGTCAACCAGCTGGTCTGCTCACTAAGAGTGCCTGATGGAGGAAACTTGGAACGGAGGCCAGACTCCTTGTGGCTTATAGTGTGCCCGTCTCTAAGCTGAAGCTGGATTGCCAAATTCAGGTGACTGGTACAGGAGTGGGCTCTGCCTGGTACATTATTGTAGAGTTATCAGAAGTTTGATGAAAAGCTCTTTTCCCTTTGGACAAAGTTATGGTTTGTGGGGTTTTTGGTTTTTGGGTTCTTTTTTTAAAGATGTGTTTTATTACGAATGCCATGAGTTCACAAAGTCTGCATCTTCTTTTTCCTCTAAAACTCTGAAGTGCTCCTGTGTTTGATCATAGACAGCATGGACTCAGAAGGGTACATTTTTCTTTCCCTTCCTGGGTTTTTGTTGGAGCCCTGGGCTCAATCCCTTGAAGGAATGTTATGAGGCAGGGAGAGCATAGCAGAAATAAGGGAGCAATGGCATATTACTCAGCAAGAAAAAAAGGAATGAAGTTCAGATCCAGATCCACATGCTGAGTGAAATAAGCCAGACACAACAGGACAGAGACTGAGTCCACTCACATGAAATAACTAGAATATGTAGAGTCACAGAAACTAGAGTACAGGTCGGGGGGATGGGTGCTAATGCATAAAGGGTGCAGGGTTTCTGATTGGGGTGAAGGAAGGGTTCGGGAATAGATAGCAGTGATGGTAACACAACATAGTGACTGTGATTAATGCCACTGAATCGTGCACTTGGGAGTGGTTAAAATGGGAAAGTTTATGCTGTATATATATTACCACAATTAAAGAGAGAGACAGTGACAATTAAATGCAATATATGATCCTAGACTGGATCTAATAACAGAGGAGAAAATTCCCTAAAGGACATTAATGGAACAGTTGAAGAACTGAAAAAAATTGGGACAATTGAAACAAATTTTTTTTTTTGCTGGGCCCAGTGTACTTTATCGATGGCGCGTGACAAGGTAGAGCTCTCTAAGTCCTCTCCTTCTTCACAGGGTCTGGGATGGAAACTGTGCCAAGGATGGGATAGTCTCAGTGTTGGAGGATTGACATGGGGCAAGGACTCCCTGGCAGCTGACTGCCTCTCTCTTCCTTTCGTGCTCTTGCTGGAGCTGGTAGTCCAGGGGGCTCTTACTCCTTGGGGGCGTAAGGTCCACTACCTGTCGCTGTAACCGAATTCAGAAAACGAGCTTGACAGCGTAGACATTGAGGTCAATGCCAGCCCCCAAATCAAAGGTGGAAGAGTAGGTATCACTGTTAAAGTTTCAGAAGACAACCTGGACCTCAATGTAGCCCAGGGGTCCCTCTGACACCTGCTTCACCGCTGTTTTAGTTCCCTAGGCTGCTGAAAGCAGATACCATGAAATGGGTTGGCTTAAACAGTGGGAATTTATTAGCTTACAGATTGAGGCCGAGAAAATATTCAAATAAGCCATCATCAAGGCGATTCTTTCTTCCCGAAGACTGGCTGCCAGCAATCCTCGGCTCCTCTGCCACATGGCAAGGCACATGGTGGCATCTGCTGGTCTCTCCCGTCTCTTCCAGGTTTCACTGATTTCAGCTTCTTTGTTCCCCGTGGCTTTCTCTCTCTCCCTCCCTTCCTCCCTCCCCGGCCTTCCCCCCCAAATCATTCTGTTTATAAAGGACTGAAGTAATGCAATAGGATTAAGACCCCTCCTGAATGAGGTGGGCCACACCTTAACCGAAGTAGCCTCATCAAAAGGTCCTGCTCACAATGGGGTTCACACTCACAGGAATGGATTTAAGAACTTGTTTTTCTGGGGTACATAGAAAAGCAACCATCACAACTACCGTCTTGATGTCATCGTATCCCAGTGAGCTTCCCATTTAGCTCAGGGATGACCTCCCCACTTCCTTGGCAGTGCCAGTAGATGTAGGGATGAAGGTCTGGGCTGCCCCCTGGCTGTCACGCCAGTTTCCCAGAGGAACCATCCACAGTCTTCTGGGTAGCAGTGATGGCATGAACTGCGGTCGTGGACTGTATGCTTTATACCAATGTTCAGTTTCTTGACCTGATTGCTGTACTTAAGTGGTTCCATAAGTTAGTGCTCTTGTTCTCAGGAAATGTACACGGAAGTGTAAAATAGTAGAGAAGTGTGATGTATGATATCTACTCTGAAACATCTAGAAGATTAGATAGATATAGATAGACAGATGATTGATAACAAATGTGGCAAAATGTTAGTAGCTGATAAATCTGGATATCTGGGTGGGGAGTAGGTTGGCATTCTATGTATTGTTTCTGTAATATTTTTCAACTTTCCTGTAACTTTGCAATTTTTTTTAAGATTTATTTTTATTTATTTATATATCCCCCCCTTGCTGCTTGTGCTCGCTATGTTCATTTGCTTTGCGTTTTTTTGTGTCTGCTTGCCTTTCCCTGCTGTGTCATCCCGCTGAGTCAGCTCACCACGCGGCGGCTTGCCTTCTCCAGGAGGCCCTGGGAACTGAACCCGGGGCCTCCCATGTGGTAAACCAGAGCCCTACCAATTGAGCCACAGCTGGTTCCCGTGCAATTATTAAAATAAAAAGTTTAAGAAAAAAAAGAGAATAAAGTACTGCTGTATGCTACAATGTGGATGAACCTTGAAAATACTGTAAGTGAAAGAAGCCAGTCACAAAAGGCCACATAGGACATGATCCCGTTTATATCAAACAGCCAGAATAGGCAAATCTGTAGAGACAGGAAATTAGTGACTGCCTAGAGCTGAGGCGGGCACGATGGATGGGGTAATGGGGATGGCTTTAAAGGCATGGAGTTTCTTTTGGGAATGGTGAAAATGTTCTTTAGAATGACTATGGTGATGGTTGCACAACTCTGCGAATATACTAAAAGCCACTGAATTGTACACTTTATTTATTTATTTATTTATTTTTAAGATTTATGTATATATATATTTTTAATTTATTACATATCCCCCCCCCCTTTCTGCTTGCTCTTGCTGTGTGTCCATTCTTCTGTATTTTTCTATGTCTGCTTCTTGTCTGCCCCCGTCTTTGCGACAACACACCGAGTCGGCCCTCCCCGGTGGCGGCTCGCTCCATTCCTGGGTGGCTCCACTCCACTTTCATGGGCGGCTCCGCTCCATGTTTTGCGGGCAGCAGTCCTCCATGTTTTTTGCGGGCTGCCCGGCTTCCGCGATTTGCAGGAGGCAGCTCCGCTTTTCATGGGTGACTTTGCCATGCCCGTGGGGGCTCCGCCCTGCCTGTGGCGGCTTCTTGCCTTGCCCACGGCAGCTCTGCCCAGCCCACGGCGGCTTGCCTTTCTCAAGGCCATCTGCCCGCTCGGAGAGGTCCCCGGGAACCGAACCCGGGGCCTCCCATGTGGTACCCCAGCGTGCTCTTTATCCACTGAGCTATCTAGCCAGGCCCCAG